>WNLO01000076.1:0-137954 GCA_021398005.1 Sporothrix luriei | reverse complement strand
GGCGGCAGGCATGCCGGTGTCAGCGAGGGCAGGAGGATGGTTGTAGGGAGGGCACAAAATTGTAAGGGAATCGGAATAAAGTTATAATATAGATTTTAATAAAATGTCTAATTTTGTGTATATATACATATATTCTTTTTGCTTCTAGTGCTTTTGTTAGTTTTGATATTAGGTTTAATACGTTGCTTAAGCTGATAATGAATTGCCATTTCTCAATAATATTATAAATTGTGTCGCCGAAATACTATACTAAATTGCACATTGCAAAGACAAAAAAAAAAAAAAAAAAAAAAACTTAATATGTGGTATCGACAAGCAGTCCAAACTCCTTGAGAACTCCGTAAAACCCTTACAACCAAGAAATACGGGACACATAATTATGTACATTAAATAGAAAAAAAAAAAAAAAAAAAAAAAAAAAACTGAGCGTCAAGCCATTCGGGGTAGGAAAAAAGCAGAACAGGAAGATCCTTGAGGAAAAGCAAAGCAGGGCAGAGAAAATAGCAAGAAGCCATGATGATACAAGATACTAACCATGGTCTATGCCTTCATTTTCTACTCATTTGGAAATTACATCGATGGGACCCGCTCGGATGGCGGCATAGCATTGCCTGCGGAGTCCCGCGAGAAGCTGGATCGTCCTTTTCCCTTGTTGCCGCTGCGTCGACCAGGCTGTATATCGGCGTCACCTTCCTCAAAAGGCTCAGTTTGGTATTCGTCAGATGCTCGAGTGCCGGTCATACTGGACCGAGTGCTGGTTGGGGGGCTGTCTAAACCGACGAAGTGGACCTGGTGTTGTGAAGACCGCCGAAGCATGCTTGTTCGCTCGCCATGTGCATCGTCATCGTCGTCGTCGCCGTATGCACTGTAGGAATCGTCATAACCGTCGCCGCCACCTCCGGGGTGCAGCAGCTCGCCGTCTGCAGAATCGAACTCTGGCGGCTCCACCCACTCCCGCGGAACCACGCACGGAAGAGCCAACCCGATACTAGCAGCGCGGTTGAGCCATGCGGGACCAGGACGCCCAGTCAATTTGCGACACAAAAACGCTGTGAAGTGGTTACAGTTTTTTGTCAGGAGGTTGTAAGACGGCCCATGGAACTCCTCCGAAGCATTGCGGATAATTGTGTCAATCTCGGCTGGTGTTGCCAATGTGAACCCTTGCAAGATCTCGCAGCGAAATGTGCCACCTGGGGGTTCATGGCGTGGGCTCGTCCAGTACACGCCTGTTATGCCGTGGCGGTCGTGGCCTCCGTATGCGTACTCACGACCGTTGATGACGACGCCAGAGTGAAGCAGGGATGTGCCCATGTGCCATAAAAGAGAGGACCATCGGCTAGGCTGACGTAGGGAACGGAGTTAGTAAACATACACCTAAAGTATACCGCTAGAAGGGTGGTGGAGCATACTGTGAGAAGATCGTAGATATTGATAACAATTTCCGTCTTTTGTAGCGACAGAGTCGACCGGTGCGAGGCGCGGGAAGGCGTCTTCTTATGTTTCTTAGGAGCCATGCCTGGAGACGTGCTTGAAAGCGAAACGGGGGCGGAATGCCGTAGCGCTCAAAGTTGTTTGGTCTCTTGGGATTGCCTGCGATGAAAAGAAGTTGGTCGCAGAAAGACGAAGCTTAGCTTCCGAAGATGCGAAAGAGCGGAAGGTTCTCAAATATGGAGGGTAGCAGTCTGATATATTCGCGGTCTGCGAAATCGAAGAGGTAAAGATTGTGAGAACGGAGCCCTTCCAAGATAGAACGCAGGCACGCCACAATCTGTTGGTAGAGACAGGTAAAAGAAGACGTACGCCTGGCTGTGGCTATAGTGGTAGAACAACGACAAGTTCAAACGATCGGTTGATACATGTAAAAAGACAATCGAGCTCAGAGTGTGTGAAGGCTTTGCAAGTTTGTTGATGAAGAGAGGAATCCTTGACGAGAGAGGTGCGGAGTTACAAGATGCAACTGTGCAAGGCTCACACCGGGAAGGACCCATCCAGATTGGCCTGGCCGCAGCAAACTAGCCAATCCAGCATGACGCAGGTCGGTGGTAGCTGAATGCAGTATGTGCTAGGAAAAGGCGCCCAAGGCCCACCGGTGACTTATGTAGCAGCGACCTGGAGGTGAGGCGAGGCGAGTGACCGGAAGAAATGTTTGTCCATCGCCGGCCTTAACAAGTCCATTGCGACAACAAGACAACTAAGCTCCTTTAATGCCCCACCTTCAAGGGATTTAGATGGCGCTCCACTACACTGACCCCCGCCAAAAAGCAGAGCGGCTGGGGAGAGATCCAGGTTCAAGCAAATTTTTTTGCTTCAATCCGAGCTCGTTAAAAAACACACCCGCAACAAAACATTTAAACCCCCAGCACACGCCCAGCACACGCACCACCGTTTTCCGTAGAGAAGAGATTTTCTCTCCTCTTCTTCGCTCTTTTCTACCTGTGTATTTCATTTAGGGGGCCTTGAGGCTGGAAACAGCCAGCCTTCCTCACGTCGCCCAAGACGTCGGCGTTCACCTCTCTTCGCCCGTGCGCTGGTTCGTCTTTACCGTGCTCGTTCGCACAACCGCTTTTCCGCCCATCTCGAGCTGCTGCCCGGCCTGTGCTTGTCCTCCTATCGAAACCCCCCCTCCCTATTGTTACCGCGCGTCTCCATAGTCGAAAGACTAAAAACGGCAGAATGCCCCCGAAGAAGGCTGTCGTTGAGGAGAAGATCCTGCTGGGCCGGCCCGGCAACAACCTGAAGAGTGGTATCGTCGGTCTTGCCAATGTTGGCAAATCGACGCTCTTCCAGGCCATCACCAAGAGCGACCTGGGCAACCCGGCCAATTTCCCTTATGCTACGATCGACCCCGAGGAGGCGCGCGTCATCGTGCCGGACGACCGCTACAACTGGCTGGTTCAAAAGTACAACCCCAAGTCGCGTGTGCCTGCCAACTTGACTGTGTATGATATTGCCGGTCTGACACGCGGCGCGTCTACGGGTGCTGGCCTGGGAAACGCTTTCTTATCGCACATTCGCTCCGTCGACGCCATCTTCCAGGTTGTGCGGTGTTTCGACGATGCTGAGATTATCCACGTTGAGGGTGACGTGAACCCGACGCGGGATCTTGACATTATCAGCGAGGAGCTGCGGCTGAAGGATATTGAGTTTGTCGAAAAAGCTCTGGAGAACCAGAAGAAGAAGACCCGGCAAGGTGGCCAGAGTTTGGAACAGAAGAAGGCGCGCGAGGAGGAGGCCACGATTGAGAAGATTTTGGCGTGGCTGAAGGACGGCAAAGATGTTCGCAAGGGCAACTGGACACCCAAAGAGGTACGTATTTCTCACCGCATACCCGATGTCCCAGTCGTGCCATTTTGTCTATATTTCATCTCCTCCGCCTTGGTCCTCCTGCAGCAGCCTTTCCCCACGCTTTTTATGATGACAAAGGGCCAAAGCGCCTGAAACTATATAAACCCAGCTCGTCGAACAGAACCAGCTCGCTGGGGACGTCATGAGATGAATTTTCTGTCTGATCGTGTATTTTTGTGCAATTGCGTGTCTTACGTGCACGGCGCGACACGAGATGTGGTCCGCTTCCTGGGCACCTGACCCCTACCTGCTGTTATACTGCATGCTAACACTTGAATCCAGATCGAGGTCATCAACCCTCTGTTCCTCCTGTCGGCCAAGCCTGTCGTCTACCTCGTCAACCTGTCCGAGAAGGACTTTATCCGCAAGAAGAACAAGCACTTGCCCAGTGTCGCAGCGTGGATCAAGGAGAATGCTGATGGCGACCCGATTATCCCCATCTCCGTTTCTTTCGAGGAGCGCCTGACCCACTTCGAGACGGAGGCCGAGGCCGCTGAGGAGGCCAAGAAGCTTGGCGTTGAGTCCGTCCTGCCAAAGGTTATCCTGCAGATGCGCAAGGTACTCAACCTGGGTAGCTTTTTCACTGTCGGCCCCGACGAGGTGCGCCAATGGACCATTCGCAATGGCACCAAGGCGCCGCAAGCAGCCGGTGTCATCCACACGGACTTTGAGAAAACGTTTATCCAAGCCATCGTCTACAACTACAATGTTTTGCGTGAGCTGGGCGACGAGTCCGAGGTCAAGGCCAAGGGCAAGGTTATGACCAAGGGCAAGGACTACGTCGTTGAGGACGGCGACATCCTGCTCATCAAGGCCGGTGCGGCTAAGGGCTAAATAAAAGATGCCCCGTTTGTCGATTGCCATGTTTATAAAAAGTAAATGTATTCTAGACACGCTATGGGCTTGTCAACAAGGCTGCATGCCATGATAATTCTACGAATTGTGGCTTTCGAATACGATTTACATGTGTCTTAGCGCCTTATGTTGTCGCCTGTGAGTGTGGTCTTTTCTGCGTGTTGTAGCTTTAAGTCGACGTAGACTAGTTTGCAACGTTCGTTAACCATGGTGAAAAGGGATATTCCGTTTGCCCATTGGAAGACTGTTAATTGTAACGCTTATGGTTGTTGTTAAATAAGCTGTTTACTTGGGAGAAATTCTCGTGGCCAGCATATGTTCCAAAATTGCTTTGACGCTATTGGGTACGAGCTGAAACTGGCAGTTAAAATGGGACCCTTGCTAAGATTCGCCGGAAGCCCAACCTTTTGATGCCCACGGTGTATATTACAATCTGACAGATTCTGGATTCCATTATAGCTGTAGCCGGCGTTCCAATTCCATACACTGCAAACCACAGCGCCTTTCAGTATTCCACAGACCGAGCTACCGGCTTTTCGGTGGCCCTGTTTGAATATCTCGGTCGGGGATTTGAGCAACCGACGAAACAGTGCGCGGCGCAACTAGCAAACCGGTAGGCGACGGAGGTGTAGTATATATCTTGAAGCAGTCGGACGCACTCCAAGTCTTACGGAAAACGACATACAGAAGAGTGCCGGTATAAATGGCACTATTTGGCGCTTCCCTGCCCCGAGTAAGCCCTGTAACCACTGGGGGGCGACATACACACCGCCATAGTTACTTCCGCACGCGCTTTCGCTGTATTTAGGCACCTGCTTCTTCTGGTCCGTCCATCTACAATGTGCTCTTGGCGTTTGCCCGGATTGCGAACTGCTCCCGCCCTGCCCCATTACAGATACTTTCCAGAGACGACAGCATAACTACTCGTTGGCTTCGTATTGTTCCTTTCCAGCCGAGGCTTTTTGCAAAACTGACGTCCCTTCCTTCCACTTGCCTTTGTTTCACTACCTCTCTCCTCTCCCCGATTCTCATTCTCTATTCGCACTTCCCTAGTTATATTGTATGTTCAACGTCGTCGTTTGTTTCCCAATTGACAGTCTCATAACGCTGCGACCCGCACCTCGGCGCTGACACTGGGGCGGTTATTGGCTCGATTAACAGTAGACCTTTCAGCGCTAGGCGTTGGACAGACCGCATCGATTCAGCAATGGTTCGCACAACAGGACCACTAACCGGGCGCAAATTTTACGTCGTATTGAAAACGCACTTGCACTACAGGCAAAAATATAAGCCCAAACAGCCCGGTGAATTCGCCATTGCAGTAACTCTCGCCCTGAGTATTGCTTCTCTCGTTTTCGCCCCGGGCGTCGCAGCTTTTCTCTCCGACCGCCGAATGTCCCGCGGTTCCCGCCAACTCTGAACCTCACGTCCGCCACGACCACTTCTGTCACCTTTGCGACAAAGGCCGCCGCTTCGCCCCTACCCTGTTCCTCCCCATCTTACCTCTGGTGGTTTTCCCCATACACATATCCAACAACCCTACGTACGGTCCTCGCTCTCCAATAGAGACCAAGACCTATCGAGTCTTCAACGTCGCACTCGAGCATCCGCATATCGTCCGTATTCGAGTCTGCTGCAGAACAACTCTCTCGGGTCAGATGCCAGACAAGGGCCTTTCTGTCGCGACCTACGCGGCTGGAGCGTCGCTGGCCACCATTGCTCTTGTCTACGTCTTTGCGCCCACATACTTCATCGACAGCACTCCTCACAGCTCCAGCAACCCCCTCTCCGCCCTTACTAGTCGTAAGACAGGTGTTGTTGGTCTTGCAAATGCCGCAAACGACTGCTTTATCAACTCCGTTCTTCAGGCACTAGCCGGCCTTGGCGACCTCCGAATATATCTCATCCGAGAAACACACCGCCGCAAAATTGACGACGCCGGCGTCTACGCCAATGCTGTGCCCCATGATGCCGAAAACTCTGATAGCGAAGGTGGACCCAGCCGCCGGCCCATGCCTGTGTGGAAAATTGAGGGCCTCCAGGCCGGCCTTGTCTCCAAAGGCCTCAAAGACATGATCGACCGGCTAAACGAGCGGCCGATCTACAAGAAGGTCATTACCGCCGGGCCATTTGTTCGTGTTCTCGAGATTGCATTCCAGCAGCGCATTAGTCGCCAACAGCAGGATGCGCAAGAGTTTCTGCAGGTTGTGGCCGAGCGCCTATGCGATGAGTACCATGCAGGGCGGCGAGCGCGTCGGTATGCGAGACGGCAAGCGGAGACCGAGGACTCTACAGGCGCTCCTGTGCTGGGGGCTACCGGTGCGCTGAACAGCAGCGCCGTCCAAGAGAAGCTGTCCAGCATCGCCGCTGCCTCGGAAGCTGACCAAGAGTCGCCATCAGGGCCCGAAACTAAACGGAGCGTCCTGGGCACCGGTGCCGAGAAAGACGACGCCAGAAGTGAAGAGGAAGGCTTCCCGATGGAGGGCAAGATTGAGTCTCAGATTGAATGTCTCACCTGTGGTTTTAAGCCGCGGCCTTCTGAACAGGCGTTTTGCACGTTGACGCTCAATGTGCCGCAGACCTCTTCGACTTCGCTCAGTGCTTGTTTTGACTCTATGCTGAAGACGGAGTACATTGATGAGTTCAAGTGCGAAAAGTGCAGGCTTGTCCATGCAAAACAGATGTTTGAGGCCGAGCTTGCTAAATCGCGTTCGGACTCATATCGCAACGAGGCAAAGCAGGCCATTGAGAGGCTCCAGCAGACCATTGACACCGACCCGGAACGGCCGCCGTCCGATATCGCCCTACCCGATGCCCGTTATGCCCCTAAACGGCGTATTGCCAGACATTTCCGCCTCGTCAACTTTCCAAAGGTGCTCGCCATCCACCTCTCACGCTCAATCTACGACGCATCCAACCAGTCACAGAAGAACTCGGCGAAAGTTTCTTTTCCCGAGCGACTTCCTCTGGGCAGCATTTTAAACCAGCGCAAATACAAGTTGATCAGCGTTGTAATGCACAAAGGAAGCCACCATAGTGGTCACTATGAATCATTTCGGCGACAAACAGTTGCCCCGCCCTACTCAAACCCGAACACGTTCCGGCCTTCTCAGATCTACTCGCCATCCAGTAGCCCTGCGGCAACGACACCAAAAATCGGTTCTTCAGATGCTTCGCTTGGCATCAGCTCGCCATCGTCGGCTCGACTAGTGGACAGTGGTAGCCCGGTCTCTTCTACAGCAGAACTGCCCCCTACAGCAGCCGTCGAAACGGATGGGAGTAGCCCGCCTCATGACCAGCTGAATTTGCTGCCGCCCAAAACGAATACTGCAATTGGTAGGACATCAGGCTCGTCGTCATCAAGCGCCTTGCCACCAGCTCCTACCTCTGCTCCTCGTGAACTTGCCAAGGATGAGGACAGTAATGGTAGCAGCAGCAACAATGATGCGGTAGGAGAAACGGCAAGCCTGCGGTCAATCACTCGATCGACCCTGTCCAGAATCACGTCTTCGTCTCGAAATACAAGTCGCCCTGGCAGCCGTACTGGGAGCCGCAGTGAGAGCCGTAATGGGAGACTCACCGGGCACCTCGCGCTGCGCCCCGGGAGCAAGGACGGCTCTGCAACAGCCAATGGTGTCACCACCACTAGCGGTAACGGCTCGGCTAACAAAGGGAAGACTTCTTCGACAGCATCCACCCCCGTGTTCCAGCCTCGACATAAGAAGAAGAAGTCGCCGGACCGATGGTGGCGGATCAGTGACGAGAAAGTGCGTGAGGCCAGCACGAAAGAGGTTCTCGGCATGCAGCGTGAAGTATACCTACTGTTCTACGAACTGGAACGGGACGCTTACATGGGCTAATCGAAAATGAATCTTGATAGATTCGTTTGCCGCGTTCGGATTGGTTTCTCTTTTCTTGTTCATTTACATTATGCATGGATATTGACTAGATTTTGTTATTCTTACTCTTTTTACGGCGAACTGTTTGGTTTCCGCTTGCATTGAATGAGTCAAATTACAGCATAATCGGCGCTGCGAATGCGCTCGTCTCTTTTATGTACCGTCCGATAATTTGGTCTTTTGCTGTCATCTGCATCTTTTCCTCTTCATATGGAGCTCGTCACTTCGGCGTCTCACCCAGCAAAGTCAAGTAGTTGAACCACTATTGCCTGTTCATCGTTCTTTAAGAACTTACGAGATCGGCTGCTTGGACTGCCATTAGAGGCTGGTGTCCCCAAATGTGTCTGACATGATGACATTGTATAATGCTGCTTTCTGCCGCTTTTCCTGGTATTTGTCGTTCACGATGCGCTTGCTTAGTTTGCTCCCATAAGAGAGGTTGGCTGCATATTCAACAGCAGCTATAAGCACAACATAACTGCACTCACAGTAGTGCCGCAGAGGCCATTCCCATATCTGCGATAACCTGTAGAGAGACCAAGCACTCCTCGTTTCTTCTCAATCCATGAATCGTGCTCACTTCCATCCATTCGCGGGGAACATGGTGTATGTGGCCGCTTTCAAACCAAGCGGTTTCGTACTTCAGCAAGTTGCCGTATCGTAACCAACCATGAAGTTTCCCATTTCTTGATCTTCGTATTGCTGTTGGTTCGGGTCTCTTCGGGGACAGATCTGCCTATTACTATCTGTAATACGACTCATAAAGCAACTTGGTATGTGACGCATTAGTTGAAGAGGATGTGGGGAAACGAGGAGATAAACACGATAGAAGTAAAAGGAATACTGACATAAAAAGATGAGATATATTGTGCTCCAATTTTATCAAGGTTAGAAGCCGGAACGAAGAAGCAAATTTCCTCGCGAAGGTCATGTTTTCTTTATACTTCATATAGCAAAATCAAGACACAGTCGAAGACACGAAATCTACCTCAATTGCAACGGATATCTTGATTTCTAGCAAAGTAAACGCGCACAGCAAAATGCCATTAGCAATGAAAGGTATTTGACCCATGTTTCAAAGCCGAGCAAAACTAAAAACTCAATACAAGATCAAACCAAGACGTACACTTCTACCAAACCCAGCTATGCAAAAAAGCGCTGTTACGTATTCTTTTAGTACACGTCATGCGAGCCCGAAATAAAACGCTTTCTGACAGTGATATTACGCTTCTTCTATTCACGCTGACCAAGAAACTCGTCGGCCATCTTGCTGGCCTCGGCTTCGGTGAGCGGCGTCGCCTTCTTGGCCGCCTCTGCCTTGGCACGGTCGAACCGCCACAGACCGCCCGTTTTGTCACTATCACCGTTCGGGTGCAGCCCGACATTCGCGGCCAGGCTTTCGAGGACAGGGTCGGACTCGCCTTCCGGCACGGCAGAGAAATACCGCCGCTCCCATACACGGCCCTCGGCTTTTTCGGTGGCGCGCACCTCGCGCTGGGCGTTCTCGATCTTGGTCTTCTCAGCGCTCAGCGTGTCGAGGTCGCCCTTGGCCACGGCGGCAGCGACATTCCGCCACGCGCGGCGGCTCTCAAGAGGATGCTGTTTCTCGATCGGCTGCACATGGAGAGGCAGAGTGGGGTGCTGGGCAGGCTCGAAGGTGGTGACGAGAGTGCTGCTACTGTTGGACTTGGCAGGGCCCTTGTGAATCGAAAACGCCTTAGTCCACTGGCCCGACGCGTTGTACAAAACCTCCTTCTCACGGCCAGTCGGGTACAGAACGGCGGTGACGCTGTTTTTCTTGCCGCTGAGCCAGCCCTTGCCGCTGTAGTCGATGCGGGCAGTGTACCCAGTGGACGACGTAATGTAAGAGCAACCGTCGAGCTCGACAAAGGGCGCGCCGAACAAGAGGCCCTCAATGTGCAGGCCGGGAAGTGTAATCAGGTACTTGTCGGGTTTGGCATCACTGGCGCCACCATTGTTGGGGACGGGTACAGTCAGGACGGCATGGCCGATCTGCTTGATGATGATGGTGCTCTTGAACGAGGCTTTTTGGGCATTGTAGCCCTCGAGGTGGACGCCGGTGGGCACGTTGGTGATGCTATAGGCGGTGGCGGGCGGGTGATGGCTAACCTGCTCGCTGACCAGCTCGGTGGTACCAGAGCCGTTGGGAGCCTCTGGGGACGCAGCGTCGTCCTCCCACGTGCCGAGGAATAGCTCGCCGAGGAAGGGGTTGAGCGGTTTCTTCTCGTTGCCGTACTGCTCGCTGCGACTGGCATAGTGCTGTTTGAGGCAGGCAAGGAACCATTTGAGCACCAGGACGGCACGCTTCTCCGGGTCGGGCTCGTGGGCGGGGGCAGAGAACAAGGCGGGATGCTCGGCCCAGTACGAGCTGAACTCGGTCAGACTCTTGGCGGAGACAATAAAAGGCGGCGCTGTCAGACTGGAGAGGTCGCCGTTAAACGATGCGATGGACTGTGGAGGCGGGTTCAGGAGTTCAGTGTTAGCAAAACAAGTCACAGTATGTCGTAGGAGGAACTGTCTTTGTGCCTTATTGTCCTATACAGGGGCGGGGTCCCATTGCATACCTTGACGAACGAGGTCCAGCTGCTGCCGCTTGCCTGGGCCGCAGGGGATTGCTGAGAGGCATCCATATTATTGACGGAGGCAATTGGGTTTGATGAGGCTCGGTGGAAAAAGATTTGGCGACACGATGTCGAGAGCTGCAATGTCCGTATATTGGCAGGGGGTGGCGATTTTTTTCTTTTTTGAGGGAAACAGGACGGGAGCTAAACGATGTTTCTTGGAATCAGTGCAAGAGGCCCTGTGACAGCAACCCACAGAGCACAAATACAGTACTCTGGACAACTTTCCAGCGGTTGGTTGCTTGGCTGCTAGTGGCTGGTCGCGTGTGGCTCTGCAGGGAAGGATGAGCGGGCCGTAGAGTGGATTCGGCGGTGAACGTACGCGGAGCACGTCGCCAGTACTGTCGCGTGAGGAAGAGTATGTGCCTGAAAGTTGAAGAACTGGGGTGCGAGTGAAGAAATAGTAAAACACAAAAGAGTAAGGATACGTCACGATTGTAATGGGCACGAAGAGATAGAAGTAGATATCAAATAGGACTGGTGGCGATGACGACGATACCTGGTAAAACAAGGTTGGTGGCCAGCGAATGTGCGGCTAAGACAACTGGAAATAGCCGAATCCGGGGCAAGGAACTGGAATGTGTGCTGAGTATCACTGACCCAGGTGTTGTGTGCGGAAATGAGGGGTTTCCAACTTGGGGCAAAAGCCACTGAGAGTGCTTGTGCCTTGACGTCAGAGTTGGAATTAATCGCTCGGAAAGTCACCTGACAAGTTTAGGCAATTTCTGTGGCACCTGATTGGCTTCAAGCTTACACGACGAATAAATGTAAGTCAGTCGGTGGATTTGATGTTCACATCTGTGATAAGAAACATATACACGTCGATAATACGACAATGACATGAACTAAAATAATATAGCGGTGTTAAGAACAAGACTTCTTTGAAACATCGTTGGA
This sequence comes from Sporothrix luriei, assembly GCA_021398005.1. Lineage (NCBI taxonomy): Eukaryota > Fungi > Ascomycota > Sordariomycetes > Ophiostomatales > Ophiostomataceae > Sporothrix > Sporothrix luriei. The sequence continues at coordinate 126,316 of WNLO01000076.1, read as the reverse complement.
CTGGCCGCCCTGCGTCAGTTACACCCAATCCTATACCTACCCGTGGTCGCGCCCGGCCAGATCTGCTTCATGACAAACTCGCGGGTGCGATGTGCCGTCATTAGAGGACGTCCATGGCACATTTCACCAAACAGCACGCATACCACCCAGCCCATATTTTTGTTGTCCGACTGCGGCGAGGCTCACCGGCTAGTGAAGAGGTTGTCCTCAATGGGTTGGCTGTATCAGTCTATGTCGCTGCCACGTGACGCAGGTGCGGCCAGTTTGGAGGTTTATCTGATCCGACTCTCCGATCAGTCTGGGTGCGCACCGACGGTCTTACCAGATTGCGGCTCTTAGGCCACTATCGGGCCGCACTTGTAAGACTGGGAGGTTGCTGCCTCACATTGCATTTTTGCTTGGCCAGTTGAGAGTATCCAGTTGGTCACGATGTAAGCATGCAAATGAGATCACCGAAAACAGACAAGTTCATTTTGCTAGGACTCCCTACTTCGAGTCTCACATTTACTTGACCACCCGCTTAGCATATTTCGCGTGCTTTGTATTCCGCTCAGCACTGAAGCTGCGTAGGTTATCCGACGCCGATGCGCCCGGCGTCAGTCCAGCATCCACGGGCTTATCCAAACATATGTGCTAAGGTCGAGACCCAAAATGCCATGATGCACCCAAAAGCACCCCAAAGATGTTCCGCTAACTTTTCAAAACTTCACAGTAAACAAATATGAATCAATATGACACCAATCGACGTCTCCAAGACACCGGCAGAGCCATATCACAAGCTGCCGCTGGGGTGGTACTGAAATTTGTACGTGTCTCCACGCTCAGTCCACGACACGCCGTCGCGTTGGCCACACCGGCCCACCAGCTGCCGCAATAGGGCCACGTTGACACCCGAATACTTCGTCGACGTGGTCTCGGTCGTTGACGATGCTGGCTCGGCCGAAGGGGGTGCGACGCCTGTACTCTCGTCTTCGCCGACAACAAACCAGGGACTGGTCGTGCACGTCTGCTCGCCTGCATTCCACGTCCACGCGAGACACTTGCTGTTGTACGAGTAGAGGCCGGCGAAGCGCCTCTGGAAGCCATCGGCGCCTGTCGTATCATCGCCCTCGCCATCGTCACCGGCACACAGAACTCGGCATGCCTCGGGCGAGCCGACATTCTGGGTGACGGACGTCACGAGCGCCGACGAAGACGAGTCATCGCCCGGAGCACCAACAAAATCACGTCCACGGTGGATCGGTTGGTGGTGCAGCGCTGCCACCGTGGGCCGTCGGTAGATGGCCCAGAGATCACCCCATGCAATGGGCGGAGCGAGGAAGCCGGGAGACGCAGCGTCGCCGGGCGTACCACCGCGCTGGCCAGGGTCGATCTTCTGAAACACGGCGCCAACGCTTCGCATCTGTTCTGGTTTTGCGAGCGCGTGGAACGACACGAGCGGCATGCAGAACCGGTCAGCGCTTATGCGCGTCGCACGAGGGCGTGCTCCGTTGAACAAACGGGCAAATCGCTCGTCGAGGTACACGCCGACCCTCATCAATGTGGTTGCTAATAGCTTGTCGCCCCAGGTTTCCGTTATGGAATCGACGTACGCCTGGTGTAAAAGTGGCGGAGCCAGTCCCGATTTGTACGAATTGGTGGTGATCCCGTGATGTCTGTTCGAGGTCGCTGCCGCCGCCGCCACTGCTAGTACTCGACTGCTGCCGCTCCCCAGAAGCAGAGTGACGGCTTCCCGGGAGAGAACAACCGCCGAACCGCCATGAGCAAATCGACCCCGGAAATCACCAACGGCATTACCGATATAGTGGGGCACGGAATGGTCGAGATGCGCAAGCAGAAGGCGCAGTGATGATGGAATCACAAACGTGTCATCGTCGAGTAGGAGGTACCAGTTCTTGTCGGGCATAGTCTGGTATGCGAGTTCAAGGCCGGGTATAAACTGAGGCGACGTATGTTAGTCTTGAAAAACAAGCCGCTGCTGGTAGATTCCCACGTCCTTACCTTCATAGCATCCAGCTCCCATCCGTCTGACTTGCTGATTCGCATGGCCTCCACGTCGTCGCCGGCATGTACGGCTGCGGCCAGTGCCCGGTATTTCTCCGCCCGGGCACAGTTCGCCCGCGAGCCCAGGATGCCGCTATCGAGGACTGGCGCAATGACATCGTGCACAAAGATCTGTTCACCTTTGTCCCCGTATGCTACCTCGCCCGCCCAATCCCCAATCACAATCATATTGTTGCCATCGACTGTGTGTGGCCGCAGGCCGAGGGCCTCGAGCTGGGCACCCACACGATGCTGGGTGCCATAGCCGGTCTTGAGGATGACGCCGACATCGTCATAGAGGGCCGGGAGGTAACGTCCGCTTGCCGGCAAAGAGTTCGAAGGGTTTGTCGCGTTCCCTAATGGCGCAAGTGTCCAGGCTTCAAGGGACTTTGGTGGCTGTGCAAATGTGTTCACAACGCGTTGTGAGTTGAAGCGCACGGATAGCCACAATGTACTGTCGTAGGGGAGGAAGTAGTAGCAGACAACTACAAGGACGATAACAACGACGCCCGGGCGTGTACAGTAACGCCGGTGGCGGACTGGAGATATTCTTCGCCGCATCTTGTCGGCGGGGTCTGTGAGTAAGAGAATGCAGAGAGGAGGGGGAAGAGGGAGACGAGGGAGCAGGGTGGAAAAGACGCCCTCGTGAGCGAAGAAGTAGAACAGAAGAATAAGAATAATTAGAGTAGAGAAGTAGAGCAAGCGTGGCCACGCCGACCAAAGACGTTAAAGTGAGGAGTAAAGAGGAGCCAAGCACATGAAAGCAACGATCATAAAAAAGATCAAATGTAAGAACGGGGAAGGACAATGCGGTAGATCCAGCAACCCATGTCGAAGGATCGGGCGGCTGGTGCAGCGCCCTCGCTGTCCAAAGAATCCGGATCTCTTTGTCTGAGTTGTTCGGGAGGTGTCTAGTTGTGTAATCGCACTCCGTTGCGATCCATGGACGATTTCATGCTATGTTCTGTTGAGGCTTTTAAAGGTCCTTGCTTCCGTTTGTCTTTCCCTTATTTCAGACAGACGTCTGACGGTTTCTCCAAAGGGACGAGGGCGCGAGGCGCGACAATGTGTACAACGCGATTAGGGGGCCGAAGAAGAGTGGGGAGACAATGAGAAGGGTGAGAGGCAACCAGCCAACGTTTGGGAGAAAGGAACCAGGTCATGCATTCGCACATGCACAAGGAGCACGGGGAAAAGGTTAAAGTAGCGTGACCTCTTGGTGCTGGGGAAGTGGAGGAAGTTGAAAAAGTCGAGAAGGCGGGCCAAGACGGAATGACGGCAAAAAAGGACTTCCTGACCTAGAAAAGGGGGAGACAGGAGAAACAAGGAAACTCGGGTATCGGTCTCCTGGCGCAGATCGAAACAAGAATTCAATTACCTGGGCCTGGACCGGCCTGGCTTTGACAAGTGCCTGCGCAGAGACAGACATGCAGATGATCCCATGTTTAACTGACAACATTGGGTCTGGACAGGAAGCGATCGGCCGGTATGAATGCACCTGATAGCCAAACGGTTGGCCAGCCTAACCAAAGTGCGCGTGTTGGCAGGTTTGGCCATTCTGTCACGAAGAAAGAACTTCGATGTCCGAAACAGCTTCCCGCGTTGAACGGTTACGAGCCAAAGCACAACATGAGGTTGTGCACAGGTTATCACATGAAAGAAAACGCCGCGAGAACGGGTCATGCCAAGATCTGAGGTCGTTTGACCACTTACTTCGTTGGGACGCAAATTGTCGGTTTCCTGCCAGTGATTAGCGTCTTTGGTAACTGACCTATTGGCGGGAAGGGAGAGGGTTAAGACGATGCAGGGGACGAAAGAGTACGATGTACTGTACCTGAGTGACAGGTCTAAAATAGCAAAGGGGGGTTTGAAGGTTCGCGCCAAGTATCCGCTTGCCTCACCAAATATCTAGGAGCTGGCGGGAGGACCCGGAGAGGGTGGAAGAGGAAGGGCAACGACTGAGGAAAAGTGAGGTCCACGAGCTTCTGTAACGAAGTTCTTTGTTTCCCCTTCCCCTTTTGTTTTTGGCTCTCAGCTATTTCCTTCGTCCTTATAATTTTGTGCCTGCTATTTGTGGCCAGGGGTGAACACGATGCACTCAATGCTTTCGGAAGGAACGCCCAATCAATGCGATAAAGCGCCAAGGAGCAACAACGACGCACACATTATCGGTGAAATGCGATATGTGAAACACCAATTACTTTCAGATTCTCGAAATCGTCAATTCACAACCGTCTATCGAATTAAAATGCTGAGCACAAGTGCTTCGTATGAACAAGTCGTGCTAGTCGCTAGAAGAGAGACGTACAAAGTGAGTATATGAGTGGAGGAAAGCAAAGAGCAAGCTAAATGGCAACGTAATGAATGCAGGCCTAATGACAAAATACGACAATGTATGACCGACGAACCGCAAGCCACAGCATGTAGCTCAAGCTCTTAAAATAGGCGAATCTATGTGTAGCGGCTGTTCGCGCGAATACGCTGTCCGAACTTGAAGAACAGCCACGGTACCGGAAGTAGCGCGATGGCCACAAACCCCAGAAGACTGCTTGCCCAGTTGATGCCGAGCTTCTCATACATCTGGATCGTGAAGAGGGGGAAGACACTGGCAAGCGAGTAGCGGGCCAGACTATTGGCGCTGGCGCTGCTTGCGACAATGGAGCCAGTGAAGGTGTCGCCCATGTACTGCATCAGGCTGATAAAGATGCAGATGTTGCCCCATGCAAACGGCACAATAGCCAGAACGGTGCTGATCCAATGGACACGATGGTAGCCAGACCAGCCGAACCAAAAAAGGCCGATCGGCAGGCCGAAACTGCCAATCATGGCGGCGTACAGGCGATGCTCGGGCGGTGGAGAGTTTGGGTGGAAGCGTGGTACTTGGCGCTTCTTATATATGAAGACGTCCGTCAGAATCACGGTGAGCAGACCCAGAAAGGAGCCAACGATGATGCTGATAAAGACGAGACCACTCTCTTCGCGGCCGAAGCCGTACATGATCTGGAAGACATAGGGCACCGCGGCAAAGAAGCTGAAGAGGGTGGCGAATTCGCAGGCCACATAGAGGCATGACAGGCCAACGATGGGCTCGGCGACGAGCATGTGTAGGGGCCGGATGAGGCCGACAGTGAGGAAACCGTGGATGCGCTGAAACCAACTGATGTCGGGACGACGGTCCTCGGCGGGAAGAGTAATACCGAGCTCCTTGGCGCGGCGGCGCTTGAGGACCGGGTGGTAGGTTTCGCGACCGAAAGCGATGGTCACGAGGATGGAAAAGGCAGCAAAGAAGACAACAGTCCACTGAGTCCAGCGCCAGCCTTTACGGGATGCAAAGGCACCGAGAACAGGACTTGCCGGTTAGCTGGGCGATATCCAAAAGCAGCACAAAAGAACTGAGCAATATTTTAGCCACAACACTTACCCCATGCCGGGACCCAGGAAGGGTGTCACAATGAAACAGGCCACAGGAAGACCGCGCTCAACGGGGCGGAACGTCTCGGTGAGCACGCCCGAGGCAATAGCCAGACTGGGCGATAGGGCAAAGCCGGCGAAGAAGCGCAGTGCGCATAGGCCGGCGAGCGACGATGTCGGGACAAGTGCAGCACCCACTGTGAAGAGCAGGCCAACGGGAGTCCCGTACAGTAGGATACGGTGTCGGCCGAAAACCTCGGACAGGGGCCCGCCAATGATGACGGGACCAATGGCGAGTGCCAAAACATAAAATGTCAGGGGCAGAATAGCAGCGGTGCTGCTGACGCCAAACTCAAGCATGATATCAGTGTGAGCAGGGCTCATGATGGAGGTGCCGACGGAGGTTGTGAAGCCGACGCTTGCAAAGCTGGCTACTTGTGCCCACTTGCGGCCCTTGGACCAGTTATAGGGGTTGGCCAGATCGGTGGCCCAGTCCCAGACGACAGGATTGCCCTCGGCATCAACGGTCAGCGGCAGGGTATTGGATCCATCGGTGTTGTTGCCGTCTTCTGCGGAGAGCTTTTCGTTGGCGACGACTTCAGCAGTCATGTCGACTATGGCGCCATCCGAAGCATGGCCTACAGCAATTCCAATGCCCTCAATCGTCGCTGAGTCGTTACTACGGACTGAATGGCTGGCCGATTGTTGATTGTCGAGCCCTTGGAATGCAGTCGACGTTGTGCCGGCCGGTATGCGGCCGGACTCCAGGTCGGCCATTATGTGAGGAGGGTCGCGTTATAATGCGTGGTGTTGGAAGGAGCGGTAGGTATGGGCCAGTGTTGGTTTTTGTGTATTCGAGGTTGGCGAAGTTGATATGAAAGTTGTGCGTGAGGCTACCGAGTCATTGTGGCTGTAGAAAATGTCGGCTAGCTGTTTGACGTTTGAAGGGGAAATCGTGGGATGTAAAAGATATACAGAATCAACAACAAACGGGAGTGATTGAATAAAACAAAGAGAATGAAAAAAAGAAACTGAAATATTAATATTAATAATGACGAAAGTCAACAAAAATGTAAAGTCTGGTTGAGAAAGCAGAAGCCAGTGACAAGTAAATAAAAGGCCAGAAATGGATAGAGGCCCAACAGACTTGCGAATAAGCGGCACTAAGACGGGCAGTGCCAAGCGCTTTGTAGTGAGGTGCCGAGGAGCGGAGGATGATGAGAAAATGAGAAAACCAAGAGCGGGGAATGAGAAGCATGACAGAACAAGACAAATTCACAATGGAGGCAGGAAACAGGCCGGTTGAAAGGGGAATCGGCAACGATGAGAAATCTATATACAGAGTCCAGAATTCAACGGATAAGCACTCTAGAATGCAAAATTCGAAGACAATCCCAAAAGGGAATATGGTGCAAAATGAGAAGAGGACTAGCTTGGCAGTTGACTTGTCTGCCCACATATCAAGACAAGTCAACGCGACCTAGCCCATACAGTGAATGATGGAAAGGACAAATAGTCAAGTGGTGGTTGCAGAAGCGTGCATTGGTGCATTCATTGTCCTTCCTAAATGAAGAAGCCAAACACGCCGACCGGGCCAGTTTCCTGTCTTGGGCACATTTGTCCATTGTCGGACTTTCAGCTCGCACACGGCAGCCTTTCCTGTCGAGCCGCCATTTTAGTTTTATTATTACTTATCTTACGTTTCTACGAAAGTCGACGTCCTAAATCACACCGAATTTTGGCGTTCACAAGGTGGTTCTGACGCAGTATTTACCGTTCCGTGTCACTTTCCAAAGGCATGTTTTTCTTCCTGGTAACAACAACGCCGGTATTACGTGATATTTCGAATGCACGGCGAAATGTAAGAACGGACTGGGGTGAAGGAGCGCGGGATGACATGAATGACGGCGGGAGGGAAACGCCGTGAGAGATAAATGGGGTTCAAAAAGATGAGTAAACAATTTGATGTCCTCGGCAAACCCATGGGCAGGTCTTTTATTAGTGTTCTTCTCCGCCCAACGCGCGCATCGTTAGCGTGGTAGTGCAATCGCTCGCAAGGCTGGCGAGTTGTGGCGCATTGTATCTTTACAAGACGGGGTCCTACTCCGTAATAACAGGGCAGCGAGGTTGACGGGCTTAAAGTATCGGTTTGAAGGAGCCGAAGTCGCGACTACGGTTTATGAGAACGCAGGCGCTCGATCATTATTGAAGATTCCAAGTCGGGTGACATGACAGCGTCTTTGGATTGTGATGTTCAAAGACGATGTCAGAATTCAATACAGTCGAAAACAAAGAAGAAGCCAATAAAATGACGAGGAACATTAGAGAACGCCGTCCAGCGCGTAGTAACCTAGTCCGTCGTCGCCTGGCCCGAGCCCCAGCGCCCCTGCGCCCCTGCAAGCCACTGATTTTATGCCCCAAAACGGTCAGATGCGGGGCTGCTTCGCCTCAGCTCACGACTTCCTCCACATCTGCATAACCAGAGACGATGTAAAAGTAGTCCACAGTGGACACAAGATGCTTTTTTCATCTTCCAATGGTGCGAAAAGAAACAAGTAAAGATAGAAATGTGGCCGGCTCACGCCAATTCTGTATATATTTTTCTGGCATTAATTGTATGGAGTAATTCTTTGTAGGCTGGATTCCGTATACCATCAAATCACATACATCGATTGCTTTTGCCCCCAGTCGAGCAACATTTAAGGTACGGCAATGCTCAACGAGGACGTGCACACAGAACAAGTGCAGATTGTCAACTCAATAGAGGCATACGGTAGACCAGCTATCTGATCAGTTCTGCCTTTTCTGTGCTTCTCACCTCAGTTACCACCGCGTAAGCATGACAATGGAGTTCCTTGATATGAATGAAACCGTGCAGAAAATGGCTTTGGGGTTACACATCGACTGTTATGGCCCAGTACCTCGGGTGTGATCGCTGCCGTACAGCTGGACTCGATTTAACTGGCATTCTTCATCACGCTGCCATAGAACGAAACAAAGAGAAGCTCAGCCTCATTGTCATGGTAATATGGCTTCTCACGGGGGGTCAATATGTCTTCTGATAACTGTGACCTGCGAACTCGTCATTACCAAGGAGCAGCTCCTCGTTGTCCTTATACTAAATTCAAGCAAGATGACTCTCAACCTCCTTTTCCCACCACGGGGCCCAGTCTACGACAGTCTTGCCGTTCCGAGCCGCTTCGGCGCAGAATACAAGAGCATGGCTACGAATAATCTCTTCCATCGTACATCCGATAATCTCGCGCTGCGCCTTCTCTGGAACACACCCGTGGTTCTTGACCTGGTCAACCGCCAAAATAAACTGCCGTGTCAAGCCGGCATCGCCACCGCCATGGCCCTTGCTCTCCATTGGTGGCCGGTGTACCGTCTTTAAACCTGTCTTGAAATCCTCTACAGTGATCGTCTCTTGGTCGGCATGGATCTCGCCGTCCACACCGTAGAGGTTCGTATACCGATCGCACAGCTTCTTTGTTTGGGCCACCATGTGGAATGTCGCAGTCTTGGCGCCCCGGTGCTGCAACCGATCGGCGACGGGGTCGGCGGAGGGGACGCCCGCGTCGGATCCACCATCCATCGGCAGCGGGTCTTCATCCCACGTCACGGTCACCACCTGATCGTCGCACACGTCGTTGTCGCTCTCAAACACGCACCGGCCGAACCAGTTGCGCTTGGCCACCTCGCTGTCGGGTGTCTCTGGCCCGTAGTCCTCAGAGAGTGTCTTGAGCAGTGCATCCTGCGCAGCGGCATGTCCACCTTTGGAGGCAAGGTCTTCAATGTCTGGCAGCACAATCGACACCGGCCAGCGCTTGTTACCGGCACCCAGGCCGCGCAGCTGGTCGCCCACATAGATACGCCTCGCCGAGTACTTGCAGTCGGGCTCGGCTGGACACGAAAGGCAGTTCGTCGCACTGCCAGCTGCCACGGGCTTGCGGCTCTTGCGGAAGAGCTGTAAGCTACCCGACGACGACACGGTCGACGGCAAATGCGGAATCTGGGACCCCGACGTATACGATGCGGGCGAGCACAGCAGCCACAGCAGCACGTCGATGTCGTGACAGCTCTTTGTCAGCAAACTCGGCGCCGATGTCTTCTCGCGACGCCAGTTGCCGCGCACATAGCTGTGTGTGAAGTGCCACCAACCCACGGGCTCCGTGTGCACCACGCTGAGGATGTCGCCAATGACACGGTCCTGGAGCAACAACTTGCGCAGCAATACGTTGTGGGGGCTGTAGCGCAGCACGTGGCCAATGGAGAAAACGTGCTTGCGGCCAAAGTTGCCCGAGCCGTCGGCTGCATTCGCCTGAAGCGCGCGGTGGATGGCCGCACAGTCTTCGATAGATGTGGCCAGCGGCTTCTCGCACATAATGTGCAAGCCGCCTAGTGCCACCATGGCCTCAATCACCGCCCGGTGCATCTCGTCTTGAACGCAAATGAATACGGCGTCCACGGCTTCAGGCACATTCGCTTCGCCCGCCGCCTCGCGCTGCCGGCGCTGTTTCTCGTAGGTGACAAAGTCCTGCCAGTCGGCAAACGACTCGCCCTCGGCGGGCACCGAACGACCATGGGCACCCCAGATGTGCCGGAAGCCTAGGTCGTTGCGCTTGTAAGTGTCGGGTTCAACCACACCGACAACGATGCCGTTGCTCGCGGTTTCTGTGGTTTCGGCATAGGTGCGACCACGGGAGCCAGCACCGATGATGAGGATACGAGGCGGCGTGGCGGACATGGGCGGCTTCTCCTTGGTCGCTAAGGGATCTCCGCCATCGTCCCACTCGCTGCGCCGTGTTTCCTGTTGGGTTGTAGCGGAAGGAGCCATTGCAGTGGTTGGTGTTATAAGGTAGATAAGCAATTTTGGGGAGTCGACAACAATTTCTTGGCAGGGAATCGTTCAGATGGTAGGAAGTAGTTGTGAACCAACGTGTTGATGTGGATTCGAAAAGTGGATGTAGCCGTCTGGCAAATATTGGACGTCTTGATTGTTGAGTTTTATACGCTGCTTGCCCCCAAATGAAAAGGTGGCCTTTGAGTCAGGTTGCAATCGGTCACATCACATCGAATCGTCGTTGGAAACAATTGTGCTGCCTGGCTGCTTACAGCGTTATGGCTACAAAAGGCTTGGGCAGGGGTTGATCTTTCACGATCGGTTTTCTTTTGTCTCTTTTATCCACTTTGGGGCTCTGCCGCAAAAGACGCAGGCAGCAAGGATAGCTGGCCGGGAAGGTAGCAGGTTGCGCATCGCCCAGAATTAGACCCCGTGATAACCGTTGCAATTCCCATAACAAGTGACACGGGCCAATAGCCGGCGTTGGATACCTCAGCAGAACGGCGCCATCAGACGGCAGAGAACTGGCTTAAGTTAGGTAATTCTAGGTAACACCCCGGCCCAATGACACACTATTACATACGGTAGACCCTTACGGAGTAATTACGAAGTACTCGCGACTTACTTCCCTATTCAGCAGCATATTACTGCTCAAAAGTGACAATCCCCACCTTCCCCAACTGGTTCGGGCTGCCATGCCAAGCCACCTCTCTGCTGCATGTGGGCCTCACGGTATTCGTACCTCAGATCCTCCGACTCATTAAATCCTTCACCTCCAACGTTACAATTGTGTCAAACCAGGCGCTCTCTGACGTTGACATACCTTGCACTGCGAGCTACACCCAGCAGCTCTGTTTAAAGGCAGTTTTGGTTTATTTATTTATTTATTGATTTTTGGAAACACTTGGTTCTGCTTATCAACGCGGCCCTGGTTTTAAGAACCTGTACCACATACAGAAAACACCTCTCTCCAACAAGCAGAGCGGCGACATCGACTCTTCATTAATGAGCCGGCTATTGGTCCATACACTAAGTCGACAACCCTCCGTACCCCAGAGAGCGCAGACCTGCCCGTGCAGTCTTTGCCTCGACAGGCCAATCGACAAGGAATCGCGACTAAGACGCGGGACCAAACTGTTTTCGTCAGAGGGTCTCGGAAACATATGATTCTATTGGGGGGGAAGAAATCCAGGAAAGCACCTTAGGCCAGTCACAAAACAATAGAAGCCATGGCGAATCTCCCAAGGCTTCCCCTCGTCTGGATTGACTGCGAGGTAACGTTTCCCCTTCCATATTTTGCTTCCAAATCGACCACTAGCTGCGTCGTGGTTGCACATTCCGTATCAATGATTTTTCATGAATATTAATCCCTTCTGCAGATGACTGGCTTGGATCCTGACAACGATGTCATCCTAGAAATCTACTGCTTCATTACAGACGGGAAGCTCAACCTTGTCAAGATGGGCGATGCCGTCGACAGCGACAAGCTTGATAAGAATGAGGCCGCGAAAGAGGATCCCGGCTGGGGCGCCATCATCCACGTCGACAAGGCTCGTCTCGACAAGATGGACGCATGGTGCACTGACCACCACGGCCGTAGTGGCCTTACAGCCGCCGTTCTGGAATCTACGATGACACATGAGGAGGCCGCGGATGGTTTGTTGGAATACATCCGCCTGTTTATTCCCAAGCCACGCTTAGGCCTGCTCGCCGGCAGCAGCGTACACGCCGACAAAGCATTCCTGCGGAAAGCGCCATACGACCGTGTAATGGATCACCTTCATTACCGGATCCTAGATGTGAGCACAATCAAAGAGGCCGTTAAACGTTGGGCGCCACCAGAACCTGAGGGCGAGAAAACCAGAAAAGAACACCACAAAGAGAGCAGGCACCGGGCGCGGGATGATATCCTGGACAGCATTGCTGAGGCGCGGCGTTACAAGCATATGCTTTTCCAGGACGACAAGTAGAGGGTGTCTAAATCATGAAGCCATAACTATGCCACCACAAAGAGGGCCGAAACGAGGCTGATAATGGCGGCGAAATGGTGGCTAATATAATGACAACAATATTTTCCGGCTTCTCTTGCAAATGATAATTTGCCTCGTGTAAAACACCTATAAAATGATATCCATATCCCGCCCGAAAAATTAGAAACATTAAATAATCGGGAGTATCACCGTATCAATCCCTAATCAAGACGCCGCTTCCACAACCGGGGCTGGTGCCGCAGTCGGTGTTCCATCACTCGTGTCAGTAGAAGGCCCTTCTGGCGGTGCCTCCGCAGGCGCAACTCCAACAGCCGGTGTGCTATGGTCTCGGACAAACCCAGGACGCCATTTGTCGAGAAATTTGGTAGCCATAGGCCGTGCATCCTCGACTGAATACGTCAGCGCAGGCAACAACAATAAAAGGGTGAAGCAGCTCTTGTGGCGGGAGAAAACTTACACTCAATCCAAATCTCCTGCAGAGTGTCCAGAGTCAGATCCCGTGCCGGTGGCCGCATCATAACCTGGTAAAGCAGGCTAGTCAGAGCCACGGGCACCATGGACGGGTCACGGCACAGGCTCTTGATGCGCTGCAAAAGAGCCTCATTGAGGGCTGGCACCTCACTCAAGAACCGAGTCAACACCTTGTTGTCTTGCGAGTGAAGGTAGGGCAGGAACCCGTCGAGCACCTTGACGACCCATGTACTGTAGTGGCCGTTGTCTTGACCACTGTGTTTTTGGCCACTCTCACTTGCCTCGCCTTCACGGTACTGCGACTGAAGACGATCGTTGTACCACTCCTCACAAAGCCATGCGACAGCCACATCAATGCGTTTCCGGAAGTCCTCGAGCACATACCGGAACAGCGACTCCCGGATCTTGTCGTTGAGAACGGGTCCTGGCCCTGGCTTCGACAAGGCCGGCCTAATGCCGTTTGTGCGTTCCTGCTTGACAAGCTTCATCCCCTTGTCCTCCGTCTCTTGTTCCTCGCCCTCCTCGGTGGCGGCCTTCTCCTCGTCGTTCGTGCTATCCTCAAGTCCGCTTACAGATCGCGTTGCGAGACGCGTCAGGATCGTAAACCATGCTTCCTTGTCATAGGAGGTCGCTGCGACCCGATTCATGCCTGCCTTGCCTGTCTTCCTCGCTCCAACGGCTGTGGATGTCGCAGCAGCTGTTTCTTCAGATGCCTGCATCATATCAAACACCCGCGCAACGGTTGTTTGTCCCACTTTCACGGCCTGGTCCAGCGACAGTGCTGGTGCGGTAGGAAGCTTGAAAGCGCCCAGCGCCAGTGACGCCGCATCCACTCGCGCAACGTCCCTGTCTGTGATCTCGTTATCCAGCTTGTTGAGAATCTGTTCAGCGTCCTCGGCGGCCGTAAAGTCTGGCTCGTAGTCGTCATCGTCATCTTCCACGTCCAATGGTGCAGTATCCGGATTCATTGCCAACCCTGTTGCAGATGTCTCGAGCAAGGTAAGTCTGTCCCGGATTCCGGTAATGGCAAGACCCAATAGCTGCGAATCGACCCGCGCCAGTGTTGACACACTGATCTTAGCGGCCAGCTCCAGCGGGACATTTGATGCATTGAACGACCGCAATTGCGGGTTGCTCGTGAGGGCAAAAATGTCGGCCAGGCTCACGGGTCCTGGTGCTAGTGCAGGAATCTCCTGCGGCAGCGAGGCCGCAGCACCACTGACCAGCCTCTGTCGCTTGGCATCGCCTATTGCTTGTTGATCTGTCAGTGCCCGTTTCCGCCCTGCATCATCAAGAAGCTCGGCTCGTGACCTCATCAGACGTTCCACATATTGCTGTATCCGCGGGTTGAAGGCATTGGTCGGATCCCGCTTCATGAGGTGGATTAAGAGCATGCGTGTCGTCTTCTCCATCGACTTGACCATGACACGTATCCGCGGAGTCATGGACGAGCTGGCGAGCTTGAGAGGGTTGAAATTGAGGATGGCGTTGATTGCCCGATTAGCCGTTGTTGGCCGTGTCCGAACCAGGATTGATAGTGTATTCAGAGTGGCATCGACAATAAGGGCATTGCTGCTGTTGTCTTGCAAGACGCCGAGCATACGGTCGAGAAGACCAGTCGCTTCGGCTTCTAAATGCCGGGGGTCAAGAAGGGGGTGGTTCGCAGGGACGAGGAAGAGGGAAATTTCGAGGCCGTCGCGCTGCCGTTGCTCTAGGTTAGCGGCCTGCGTCTGCGCAAGGACGACACGCTGCGCAAACTTGATGCAGCATATCTGGACCGAAGGCGAAGGTGACTCCCATAATCGGAGAATGTGCGACTTTATGGTGCTGATGCGCTCCCAAGTGTCCGTGTCGTATGAGTTGTTGATACTAATATCTTGTCAGTATGAGCCAGCGCCATAATTCAGGAGTACCAGCTACAAGGAACAGGAGAAACTTACACCCAGCGCATTACGAGTGGATATATGCTAGAAGCGGCTTGGATGATGCTGCGCAGCACAAACGGGTCCTCATTTGGATTCTCCAACATGCCCTTGATGCTCCCGAGGACCAGGAGGCTCAAGCTTTCTTTCTCACGTGACGGCATAGCCGGCGCTGCAAAGGCTTCAGCAAGGAAGTCGGCGCCCCATCGGCGCAGTTGTGGCAGGGACGACGGGTTGATGATGGGCAAGATGCCCTGGACGATCATCGGGTAATGGCTGACATTGGCAAGGGCCAGCTTCCGAGCATCGTCCAGCTGGCGGATCTGGTCTTGGATATAGTCACTGCCTGACGACGCAGAAGCACCGGCTGTAGCTCCGTTCGAAGGCGCAGAATCTGTTGACGTCGCCATGACGATCGCGTTTTCTTGGTCTGAGCCGACCCGGTGGCGTCTTCTTAAATACAACAATAATGTCGGGATCTCGGAGCGAGGCTGGAGGTGGACGCGTTGGTATATTGTCGGGGAGAAAACAAGAAGGCTCCGGTGCATCGATGTGTGGAAATATCCACAAGTATGCCGGACTTCTGTCAAAGCTGCACTAAGGTCGATGCCTAGGAGCAATGTGGACAGCGATTGAGAGCCGCGGTATGGGTGTTCGTCGTTCGTCACGGCACAGGGTCGAGGAATCCCACGTAGCAATGAGGTCGAGGTGTATGCTCGATAATGTGTCCGAAGGGAATAAAGTCGTTGAATGGAAGGAGGCGTTGACGACGTCACGACATTTCTTGGTTGATCGCCATGTCCTGTTCGACGGCGGAGATGGGAAGTGGAAGAGGCAAGTTGGAGGGACAGTCAAAGATGATGTGCATCAAATGAGATTGCCTTTGGGGTATTGGTGTGTCGTATGATACTGTTGTGTTACGTGAATTAGCAACAGATAGAAGGCAAGAAGGGCTTCGTGCAGGGAGGTTCTGGCCGTAAGTCGCAAAGCTGGAGCACGACACGAAAATACAGGTCGAGTTTGTCTGGCGCATCTGGGCGCGGTGTCAAAGCGCACTGGACGGGTAAGGGAATGAAGAGCCAAATTTTGCTGAACAAGGACTAGCGCAGTCTCGTCGGTCTGCTGTACCTGAGTTGTATAAGGCTACCCATGTTAGGCAGCATGCTACCACACGGTACATACAAAAGCTCCGGCTACGAAATATTAGTCATCGTATCAGCCCATGGCTCGCTTCCTAGTTAGAACTTTTCGTCTGGCGACCGTCACGGCCACAATCAAGAAGTTGGACGGCTTTGGCTTTACAACAAAACCTTCACCATACAGCGGTTCGCAATGTCTGGGTACGTTTCTTTTCGAGACCCCCCATTTTCTTGATCACCATTGACATACGCCTCTTTGTAGCGTTGAGCACTCCTCTTACTACGATCGGCGCATGCGCCAGTCGCCGGCCCTCATTCGCGCCCGTCGGCCGTACCTTTTCAAGAACACAGTGTTGGGTCTCGGTATCTCTTCCTTTGCCCTGGGTGTCTGTAAGTAAAAGGCCTCGGTCAATTCTTGAGGGAATGGTATTAGGGCCACTTGCTAACCGCTGTGGTCGCCCAGACGCCTACACGATCCACGTTATCGGCCAGGACGACTTTGACGATGTTCAGGTGCCGAGCGAGCCGGCGCAATCCATTCAGCTGCCCACACAACAGGCACAGCAGGCACAACAGACTTCGCAAATACAAGCACAAGCACAAGCCTTTGCGAAGAAGTGATGCCGACGGCACCAGGACAATATTTGCAAGCCCTGGTCACCCCACGCGTGCTTCGGCATCCATCTCGGCTGTACAAAAATTCATGGAAAGCTCTGGCTTTAGGTGATCGATTGGATAGAAACCAGGCAATGGATATTCAACTAACTAAAATCTACATTCTTCAACGCGGTATCATCTTACGAAGAGGGGAACCTAATGCATTGGCACAAGGCGTGTGCATATCATCACATATAAAACCCCTCTTCTGTTCAGCAATCATAAAAATTCAAAGAGTAGATAAGATTGCCCGCCATCGTTTGTATCACGATAGAAAGCACGGTGGCGTGGTATGCATATGAACGCTGCCTCTCGTGCGAGAAGTTATAAACTAAAACGAAACGACACATGACAATCCCTGAAATTCTAATCAACTCCTCAGAAGTCAAAGAGTAGTCAAAATGACGCCCACCAAAGAGCAAACGTGAAAATAAAGCAAGGGAAGCAAATCAAACCATAGTTACAAAACAAAGAAGCCACCCAGATCCGCCCAGGTAAGTATAATGAAACAGAAGGCAGGCCACGGCCTTCGCCGATTCCCACAAAGCCACCAGCAAAAAAACAAGGAACATGTGCAGCGCAAAAGCACAAGACTGATATGACAGTGAAGACGGTGGAGGTGTAAAAGATAGGCAAGAAAGGCAAGGCAAGGCAGGAAGGCAGGAAAAGCAGGAAAAGCAGCAAGGCTTGCCAGAATAGGAGAACCAACGAGAATAAATGAACCATGCGCCATACATTATTACATGACAAAAGGGATGGACAGTGCACAATCCCAGACAATCGCACAATCTTTATCGCCAATTTCAAGACCTGGAGGATCTCAAATGTATTCCATACGGATTCCCAGAAGGATGCTCACAGTGGGTTATCTAGTACGACACTGTTGCAGCTGCCTCTCTCTTAGACGGCATCTGTCGCAGCGGCTGTCCCGCCTGGGTTGTGTCGCCGTGTGCATTGCCACCATTCATGCGTGCCTGGTGGTGGTATGGCATGTTCTGGTGACTCGGTGTATGGTTACCGGTTCCCGCCTGCTGTGGCAGTGGCCTTCGCAGCGCTGGTGCCGACGGCGCTTGCTGCCCAGGGAAGGGACTGCTTGCGGCCGACACCGACGTCGCCGGCACCGCTGCTGGCTGATAGGATTTGGCCACTGGGGACCCCTGTAGCTGTCGTTGAACATGGTGTGAAGGATGGTGTGGGTTCGCCCACGGCGTGTCCGCCAAGAATTGCTGACCTGCTGCCCCAAGGCTGTGGAACGACACTGGGCCGGCGCTGCCACCGTTGGCACTGGCACTGGAGCCATTGACAATAGAGCTGGCTGCGGCGCTGCCAGATAGTTCTGAGAATGGAAAATGGCTTTGCCCCACGTATGATTGTTGGGGTTGCGCGGATATGTGCGCGGTTGGTAGTGCTTGCCGGCTCCTCTGTGAGCAGGAAAGTATGAAATCAGTACGGAAATCCACTTTTTGCGCCAGGAGCATCTAATGTGATAGGAGAGAGGCAGCACGTACAGCAATAGCTTCGAGGTCGTCTTCCACTTGCGTTGTCGACGCGCCCTTGATCCGTGGCGCAGCAGGGAAGCCCTCATATTTAGCAATGCCGGACAGTATGGATACTTCTTTGTTGTATGTGATCGCATCCTTGACCCGTTGCGTGCTCGCCGTCGGGAACTGCAGGCCGTAGTCGGGAATCGTATTGGCGTGCCGCCTCCGTTGTTGCTGGATCTGGTACCATTGCCGGCCGAGCTCCTCAAGCACGAGTTCGCGTGACTCGCGTATGCTCTGGAAATATTGGCCGTGGATATGGCTGCGCCGAGCTACGGCCCAGCGCTTGAGTGTTTGCAGGTTGAGGTTGTACTCCACGTCGATTACGCGGAGCTTCTCGTCGCGTCGCTCATTTACGCACTGCATCATGGCTAGGTATTCAGGGTGTGTCGGGTTGTCGCCAATTAGCATCTCTTCCTCTTGGTTGAGTTGGTCTAACCGTTCCTGATAGAGTCTGTTGTCATTGTTAGCAGTCGGACGGCAAAAGTATGTAGGTGAGGAAACGGTAAATGGGATGGGAGTACGGACTTGTCTCGGAAAGACGCAAATTGCTTCTCAATTGCGTGCAGGTTTTCGAGGGCTGCCTTCTTCCTCTCCACTGTAGCAATCGAATGGTTAGCATGGTCTGCACTCGTTTTGTCCAGCGATGTTGTTTTTTGGATCAGGTAAACCGTACACTCTTCCTCGTTCCGGTGCGCTGCCTCGGCCTCCTCGTCAATGTCGCCGTCGATCGGTTCGTCATCTCCATGGCCCGCGGCGTCGTCCTCTGCCGTGGCCAGGTCACCATCTTCTAACACTTCATCGTCCTGGTCTTCATTCGCATCATCGTCGCCATCGTCCGAGTTGGTTCGCTTCCTGGCGCTGCCGCGCTTTGACCTTCGAGCCTGGAATGTGTCGCTACTTGTACCTTCTGCCGAATTGTCTGCTTCAGCCTTTTCGTCGACTCCTGTCTCGGCGACGTCATCGTCGGTTACTCCATTCGGCCTCTTAGCAGACGTCTTTATGCCGTCAATGTCCTCGGCAATTGGGTTTGTCGCGTCACGACCGGTGCCACCGCTACCAGAGCCAATGCGCTTTCGCAATGGTTGATCAGATTCAGATGGGTCTGTAGTAGGGGAGCGCTTGCGCTTCCGCGTGTCGGAATTGGAGCGTTGGCTGCGGAGATGCACGGGCGTCGGAGCAGGTGTTTCCTCTTTGTCACCATTCGCATCTTTTGTTTTGCTCCCGGTGGAAGGCGATTGACCGAGTTTTTTGGACTGCTCCTTAGCAGCCAGTGACCGGCGCCGACTGCTCCTATTGGCCTCACGATCGTCCGCAGCGGCCTCTTCTTCGCCGTCGGCCTCATTGTTCTCTTCGTCCTCCGCGTCAGAGAGCGCATCGTCGTCCTCATCGTCCTCGTCCGCGTCAGAGTCGACGTGGAGTTGCTGCTTCAGCTTGCTTGGGCTAGCTTGGAAGGTGCGATCCCGCGTCTGAGCAAGGCGCTGTGTTGGACTTGTGGCCGACTCTGGACTGCTCTCGGCGTCAGCCCCATCCTTGATGTTCTTCACCTTGGTGGGCGTGTCATAAAGACGCTCAGTCTCGGCTTCCGAGTCGTTGATATCGGGCTCAACTTCAGACAGGGCAGACTCGTCTTCGTTTTCCGATCCCGAGTGTGATCGTGCCGCTCCGGAGCCGTTGTCGTCGTCGTCGTCTAGGTTGACGTTGCTTAATGAAGACGAGTTGTGCGCCGGCCCGTCAAGGTCCATCTCATCCGGGTCTCCATCCTTATCCTCGACCTCGGTGAGGGGACTTGACGCATTGCTGGGGCTGTGGTCGTCTTGTGCCAGAAGGGGTGGGCTCGAGGTAGCCATGTCAGCTGCTTCGTCGTCGGCAGCCATCGTCGGCAGCGACAACAGCAGTCAATTTGGTCGTAGGAAGGACCCAGGCGCCAATCGGAGCGGGATAGGGACAGTTTCGTGTTCGCAGAAGGAAGGCAAAGTCGTTGTGGGGGGAGGTCGAGAAGCGTTGAATTGAGAGTCCGAGGCAGAAAAGAGCGGGTGGGAAACGGTTAAGAAACCCACCGATCGGGTCTGCCCCAAGACAGCCGCAAGATGAGCCGCTTCCGGGCGTCAAACGCGAAGACAAGTCGCAAATCTTAATTCGCATGCAGTTGCCGACCAAGAAAATGGGCGATCAGTTTGTGGGTGCGTGGTAACGTAGACAGACGACAAAAAGCGGATGGCGAGTGAGGAACATTTTTGTGGGAGAGGCAGAAAACCGGTGGGTGAAATGCAACTTGCGCGAAGCGGACCTTGCTCCTCGCTGTTTCCCCCCCAGCTCTCACAGCCTATTTTTCCAGTGTCTCTCGCGCTTCTGTGCTAAGTGGATAGTGCGCTAACCAGATGACCAGGTCCTTGTTTTGGCGGTGTCAGCTGGCAGAAACTTTGGCTCAAATGTTGCTTTGCTGGACATTGCAGCTGGCCGACAAATAGATACTTTTAGAGACCTGCCATAGCCCCAATATTATATAGGATATTTTGTACATCTCAGTCTATATAGGTACTGAAGGACAGTGGTTTTTAGCTACAGGTATGGTCTCGGCAAACACGTCTGACGCCAACCGAATCACATTCTGATAAGATAGCTAAACGTTATCGCTTCCCAAACTGCAATATTTTTTCTGGCCGGTTTTCTTGAAGTGCAGAGCGTAACTCTGGACCGTGAGTTCATTCTGTCGGCAAAGACATTCACAATGGGGAACCCGTGAGTTTTCTTCAAGCTCCCACCTTTATCAAATGTTCAAAAACTAATTCGAAACGAAAACTACAGAAAATATGTATTTTCTGCTCCGAAGAAGGCTGTGGATCCCACCCTCCATGCCCTCTTTGCATCCAGTGTATGTTTGACGAGATCCAACGTATGAGTCCATGCGCAGCTCGAACTGACATAATACTTCAGGTTGGGCCGGTTGAGCCAACTGCGAAGCCAAAATACGAACCTCTAGTATCGTCGAAACCGAGAGCAGCGCCGAAAGCCGACACCGTCCAGCCTCTAACCAAGGAGGAAAAGGAAGCCGGCGTTGAAGATAGCGAAGAGGATGCCGACGAAGATGGAGACGACGAAGATGACGACTCCGAAGATGACGAGGAGGCTGGCAATGACGAAACCACCGATGCTAGTGTAGAGGAAACGGCTCCTTTCACCGTCGCCACGGATTCAAAGAACGATGAAAGCAAGAGGAAGAGGAAAACCCGAGACGAGAACGACGATCTAGAGAGCCGCTACTTCGATAAGCTTGAGAAGGAGATTGGAGGTCCTGTGGAGAAAAAGGCCAAGTGCGATGTTTCTGAGGCCGATGACTCCGACGAGGAGATGGCTGACCGTCTGACCGGCGGCGAGGATAGTGATGACGACACGGACGAACCCATCATCCACGAATCTGTTTTGAACGCCGCTATTGGTGGCACAGAAGAAGGCAGTACAAATGGCCAAATCGACGAGCAAGACAAGGCCAAGGCGGATCGCACGGTTTTTCTGTCCAATGTCAGCATCAGCGCCGTCACCAGTAAAACGGCCAAGAAGACTCTTATATCACACCTTGAGTCTATCGTGGACGACAAGGCAGCCAAGGACAAACAGTCGAAGGAGGCCAAGGATGGTGAAGATGACAAAGAGAAGAAGCCCATGGTGGAGAGTTTACGGTTTCGGTCCGTTCCTTTCTCATCAGCAGCGCTGCCGAAGCGGGCTTCCTTCATCACCAAGTCTGTCATGGGCGCCACCGCGCAATCCTGCAATGCATATGTCGTGTACTCGACTACCATTGCCGCGCGTACGGCTGTGCGCAAACTCAACGGCACTGTCGTGCTCGACCGCCACTTGCGTGTCGATAGCGTGTCCCATCCTTCGCCCGTCGACCACAAGCGGTGTGTGTTCGTTGGCAACCTAGGCTTTGTGGACGACGAAACGGTCTTGAGCACCAACCCCGAGACCGAAGGCGATGGCGGCGAGATGACGCGCAAGAAGCGCAACAAGACGCCTATGGATATCGACGAGGGTTTGTGGCGTACATTTGGCAAGCACGCCGGTAAGGTCGAGAGCGTGCGCGTCGTCCGCGACCAGGTTACGCGCGTAGGTAAAGGTTTTGCCTACGTTCAGTTTTACGTACGTCTCATTGCCCCAAACTCATATTTCGCTTTCATATCTTTGTCATTTCACTAATCAGCTATGAAGGATGCAACGAGTGTTGAGGCTGCACTTCTCCTGAACGATAAGAAGTACCCGCCCTTGTTGCCGCGTACATTGCGTGTCAGCCGCTGCAAGGCTCCATACAAGACCGCGCGCGCCGTTGAGCGTGCCCAGCGCAAGGTCAGCGGCAAGCCCGAGGCGCCCGGCAAGCGAGAGGGCCGTGGGCGCAACAGCACCACAGGCTACACACCCAAGCTAACGGCGGAACAACAAACATCAGCTGGGCGTGCAGCGAAGCTGCTGGGCAAGTCTGCGGCCACGGCACCTCTCGGCGCCACTGGCCCTGACGGCAAGCCAATGGTATTTGAGGGGATGCGCGCCCGCGTGGGTGGTGTCAACCTCTTCAAAAAGGGCAAGGGCGGCAAGAAGAGCAGTGGCCCTCGCAATGGCCCTCCGGGCAGCAATGCCTCGCGGAAGCAGGTGCGACAGGCAGGCCGTGCTGCTAATTGGAGGGCTAAGAAGGGTGGCAGCACATAAATAACGTGTTGCTCGGAGGTGGGAGAGTGTGTTCTGCTATTTTTAGCATATTTACTAGGCGCCTTTGATATTCTCTGTTGGAATTTTGTTTGCATTAACAGTACTGTGTTCCTATAGAAAGAAAGTAGCATCTTAATCGTTCTCGTTTTTCTTTTCCGGCACAATAATTCTTCTTCCAATGTAGAAAGTGGCCGATTCATGACTTCAACTCGCATAGACACGACGAGACGCGAAGATAAGGAGTGTTCACCTCTCTGACTTTTTACTGAAAGCATCCCACATAGCACCAGACAAATATAAGCAGAAATGGAAAGATAAATTAAATGAAAAGAAAATAGGGGTGGATAAAATCCTCGGATATCATATTTTGTGGTTTCACTCTTGAATCGACAAGTCACGCTCATTTGGTCGTCATATGTACCCTAGAAATACGAAGATAAGAAAGGGGTGGGAAATAGGAAGTAGAGGGGCTAAAAGGGCAGAAGGTCGCGAGTCATAAAACACAAAACAGGGTTGTTTGTTCGTTTGAGGATAAGCAAGAAAAGCAACAACAGTCAATAAGGACAAGAAAACGAAAAGGAGGGGGTAACGGCTCGCTTTACTTGTGCCTTTACTTGAGCTGAGATACTGAAACTTAGTACTCAATGTCGCCCTCCTCAGCCTCGAACGAATCTGCGGCCACCTCCTCGTAATCCTTCTCAAGCGCAGCAAGATCCTCACGGGCCTCGCTGAACTCACCCTCCTCCATACCCTCACCAACGTACCAGTGCACGAAGGCGCGCTTGCTGTACATGAGGTCGAACTTGTGGTCGAGACGCGACCATGCCTCGGCAATGGCAGTGGTGTTGGATAGCATGGAGACGGAGCGGTCGACACTGGCGAGGCCTCCATCGGTGGGCGAGGCAGTCGGCACAGCCACGGGCTTCTGGTAGTTGATGCCGATCTTGAAACCAGTAGGGCACCACTCGACCAGGTTGAACGACGCCTTCGCCTTCAGGGCAGCAACAGCGGCGTTGCAGTCGCGGGGAACGACATCACCGCGGTATAGCAGAGCCACAGCCATGTATTTGCCGTTGCGGGGGTCGCAGACAACCATCTGGTTGTTGGGCTCGAAACCTAGGTGGGTTAGCATTATTCATCACTTGCTTGAATTAGGCGTCATTGTTGTAGAACAGAACATACACTGGAAGGTCAGATCGTGGACCTTGAAGCTCTCGTGAGCGCTCTTGGACGCAGAGACGACAGGAGCGTAGCTGATCAGCGGGTAGTGAATACGCGGGTAAGGGACCAGATTGGTCTGGAACTCGTTCAGATCCACATTCAGGGCACCGTCGAAGCGCAGAGACGAGGTAATGGAGCTGACAACCTGGGCAATGAGGCGGTTCAGGTGCTCGTAGTCAGGGCGGGGGATATCCAGGTTGCGGCGGCAGATGTCGTAAACAGCCTCGTTATCGACGAGGAACGTGCAGTCCGAGTTCTCAATAGTGCTGTGAGTGGACAGAACGGCGTTGTAGGGCTCGACAACGGCGGTGGAGACACGGGGAGCCGGGTAGATGGCGAACTCCAGCTTGCACTTCTTTCCGTACTCCGTAGACAGACGCTCCAGCAACAGAGCACCGAAACCAGAGCCGGTACCACCACCGAAAGAGTGGAAAATCAGGAAGCCCTGAAGGGAGTTGCAGTTGTCTAGCAAAGAGACGTTAGGAACAATTCGTGTAGGATACAAGCAAACTATTAACCTGGCCGCTTGAAGCAAAATGCCTGTACAACTTACCGGCGACACGGCGGATACGGTCAATGACGTTGTCGACCATCTCCTTGCCAATGGTGTAGTGACCACGGGCGTAGTTGTTGGCGGCATCCTCCTTGCCACTGATAAGCAGCTCGGGGTGAAAGAGCTGGCGATAGTTACCGGTGCGGATCTCGTCGATCGGAGACGGATCAAGATCGACAAAGATAGACCGCGGCACGTACTTGCCGTTGCTGGTCTCGGTAAAGAAGGTCTCGTACGAGCCACCCTCGCCGACGTCCTTCAGGTTGGGGTCCGGACGGCCGTCAGCGCTCAGGCCGTGCTCAAGAAGGTACCTGTGGAAGGTGTGAGTTGCGTGCAAACATCAACAGGCGTAAATGATTGCAAGAAGAAAGGACAAAAGAAATACTTACAGCTCCCAGGCACTGTTACCAAGCTGGGTACCAGCCTGGCCCAGGTGAAGGTGAAGAACCTGGCACGGGCAGTCAGTCAGTATACGGGCCAGAGTTTGGACGACAGGCGGAGCGATAGGGCTATGATGTTGGGTATTGGAGAAAGATGGATATGATGGCATGTTGAAGACCGAAATAGATGGTGCCAGCAGTTCCGCCTCAAGATGTTTGATGCCGAGATTCGGCCTCTTCCACGGCGTCATATCGGTAGATGTCACGGCCGGAGCGAGAGGGGTTACGGGGAGTTGCCGCAACGGCACAGTTGTTCGGTCGGACTTACCTCGCCCTTCATTGTTACTCAAAATCTTAAGGTCTCGTGGAGGGGGAAGAAGTTGACAAAGATGGTGAGAGGAAAGACGGACGATGGGAAGTGTTCCTGTCCGTTGTAGTGGTTGGTTCAAAATGGAAACAGCCGTTGGGAAGGAGGGAAAAACAGAACAGAGAAATATGAACGGAGAAAAAAGCAAGCACCACAATACAGTATAGCCAGGGGTAGAGCTGTGCAAACGTAGCGACTGGTCAGTGGTATAGAAGACGTGAAACTCCGGAAGAAAAGGGGAGGAAGTCGGCGAGTGGGAGGCCCAGGAAATGAGTTTCTGCAAAAGTGAAGGATATTTGTGCGGTGAAGTCGTTGAGGAGGGGCAATTACGGAGCAGGGGAGCAACAAGAGGGGAAAGGGGCAGGAACGCGTCGAGAAAGAAAAGATACTTGTAGATATAGCGGCTTGTCAACAGGAAACAGGTACCGCTACCCTAAGTGTGGTCCGCCGCGCTCACTCACCGCTAAATTTGTTGTTGGTATGGGCTGGCCCGTGCGCGCCAACGCGCAGGGGTAAAAGTGTCCTGATTGGCTGGAATGACCTCTTAAAGCGGGTCATTGACGGAGACTGTTGAAGTAGTTGCGGTGGACAAGGACGCCAAAGTGGACACAGAAAAGATCGTGATATTAACTAGAGTGGTCCAGTGGCTATCAAACCCCGTTGTGCAGGCCCGACAAGCAACTCTGGACGGCATGCAACATAATATTGAGACTGCAGTGATGGATTAGCTTGATGTTTTTGTATGTCTAGGAAGCCTTTGAGAGTACAGATGGCTGAGAAAACAATCCAGATGATGTATCTTCCGGCGGGAATTGTGGGTATGTGGCATCATACGATAGTGAGATACGAGCGTTGCTCATCACTGGAGCCCCGAAAATGATAATTCAAACAAAATCCACCTATCTTGAAATTATAACAAACCGCGTTTTCCTCTTGAAAGCCGAGTACACATTAGCCACATCGTCAAGCCACAAATCACCTAGCTCTGCAGAATTATTAAGTGAAACTCTCAACCCATCGACGCCCTCCATGGTATTAATTGCCCGCCACCTCCCGCAATATGCAACTTAAAGCAGTTTTTGTTTATTCTGCGCAAGGAAGTCGTCATGTTGCGAACTCTTCAGCCTCAATACTAGCTGACAGGTAACAACAATCTCGTTGTAAGGACAGACCTCCCCCTTAAGTCCGGGTAGATACATGTCTATGCATATACAGCGCCGCCCAGCCGCACCTGCGTTGCATTACACGGGCTGACACCGTTGCTGGGACAGCTGTGTTATCTGTCCTGCCGTCAGTTTAAGTGTCGCGTTAAGTGGATCGCGCAAAGGTCGAAAACACACGCTAAAACACGCCTAGACCGCCTCCAGACACTGCTCTGAACACAGACATCTGCACGCCCCTAGCCTTAAAGCGTGCCTTTTACGCAGGCCCCCTTTTTGCTCACCTTTTCCTGTGGCTTTGCAGCCAAACAAAACATAAGCAGTTCCAAAGGCACATAGATTTTCACTCCTGCGAATGCTAGGAAAAAAAAAAAAACAAGGAAGCGTCTCGTCGATTTGGTAGCGCCTTCTCATAGTATGACAGCCCATAGTCTCTTTTGTATCCTTTCCTCCAAATTTGCTCCGTCTACATCCAGTTTCACCCCATCAACACTCTTCCAACTAAATCGTGTCGACAAAACCCGCCACATCGCAACATCTGTCGTTTGATACACGCCAGGATCGACGCCAGATAGTTAGGCCCAGCCATAGTGGGCACGCACCGTCGCTTAAAACTAAGGGATAGCGAAACTGCCCGAGCTACCAAAAACACGCCACTGAAAAAGGCGACTGCCAAACAATTGGTCCCCTCGAAAGCAGCACTCATGTTGGCCGCTCCATAGGTAAACGTCATTTTCCTGGAGCCGGTCTTATCTTGTCTTCGGTATCTTGAACAAATTTTGAAGAGCCTTTCTGAGGCTTGTCTCGCTCGCCGGACATGCGCAACAGGCTGAGAAAGTCGCCGCGTCAACAGTCTGTCAGTTCGACGAAAGCCGGTAACCTGCTCCCGCAAGCCGACGACTCAAAAGGTGCGTGATTTGTGGATTCGCTTCGTTATGCGTCCTGTGCGACGGACGACAACAGGGTAGACACTTTCGTGCATTTGGTGGGCTGTCCTTTACGGCCTTTAGGCCTGGCCAGGACCTTGCATTGTTGTTCTCGGCGCCCAAACATCCCATCTATCGAAACGTTTCCGCCTTCCTGGTTCTTCGCGTCCTGCTCCGCCTCTGCCTCCACACACCCACACCCTCGTTACGCCTTGTTGTTGACTCTGTTTACCCTCCTCTTCTCATCCGGGGTGCCAACTGCACACGGTTTCCCATATCTTTCGCGAAACCACAAAGCAAGATAGGTTACTGCGTCTCTACATACTGACCTTGCAAGAACCGGCATACTCTCGGACGTCCTCTACACCGAATGACACGCCACGAACGTCAACAGCCGATATTCCCGAAGCCGATGTGGGCGATACAGCCATGCGCCGTAACTCTAGAGGCTCGACCCGTGGCGACAAGCCGTTACCATCCGTACCAGCAATGACACGATCGTCACCGTCACTGTCACCCGCTTCCTCTGCCGTGCCATCCCATCTGAACGGCAATTTTGCCTCTGGAGGCCTTTCGCGAACCCTGTCTACCATTCGCGCTGTTACTAGCTTTGACGACAAACCAAGACAGTCGTTTGATGACGAATCCTCTACCAGTTCACCATCTCTCACCCGAAATTCCAACTCGGCTTTCTCCAGCTCCGTCAACAGCAACGTCAGCACGGCATCGTTCACTTCACAGCCGCAATCACCTCCGAGTGGCTCGAAATCTACCGGCGGGCGCTTAAAACACAGCAAGGCAGTTGCATCACTCCCCTCCGGTTCCAGGGTTTCCAGCCTTGAAGTTCCCTCAGCCCGCTCTGGTAGCTCCACAATACGGCCTGACGTGGACACTCTCTCGCGGGAAAGTGGTTTGTCAAAGGGTGCTAGCAAAGTGCCCATTGCAGCAAGCATGAGTGTCAACTCATTTGACTCGCCCATTGGCGGCCGGGCGGCTTTCAACGACTCAGCAGGAAATAGAGATGTTTTGACTGATGGCCAACATGCGGATGGCGTGGGCGCCAATGGGTGGGATTCGACTGTTGGAAAGGCAGGCTTGGGAAAGACAGGACGCGTGATTAATCGTCTCGTATCCGACAACGAAGCCTTGAAACGAGATCTCAAAATCGAAGCGCTGAAAGCTGAAGAAGCGAAACAGGCAGCGCGCTTGCTCGAGGACAAAATGGAACGTATCATCTCAGACTACGAGAGCCAGCTGTTCGAGGCCAGCGTGACCAAGACGCTGCTGGCACGCAAGGAACGGCAAGTCGAAAGCCTACAAGGCGCCATCCAGCTCGAGAAAAAGCGGACCACCGACGCGCAAAATCGCGAACGTACTTGGCGCGAGGAGATGGAAAAGATCAAATCCGACTCCAAGCGGCAAGTTGAGGAGGCAACCGGACACGCTGTGCTGATGGAGGGCCGCTACAATGCCATCAGCAGCCACTGGCAGGACCAAGGCGAGACCGTCAAAAGGGCCGCTGCCCGCATGGGCAAGGACGTCAAGGAGTTGTCAGAGGCGCGGCGGCAAGACGACGAAAAGATCAACATGCTCCGCGACCTCTGCGACCAACAGGACAGCAACATCAAACTTCTTATACAGCAAAAGGAAGAAATCGCTCGCAAGTTTGCTGAATACAAGAAAGAGCAAGAAGACTTGCTGCACGACATCAAGACGAATGCTGCAAGGCGAGAGGCCGAGCAGGAGGGTACTCTGGAAGAAGCCCGCCAAGTCCTCGACAAGCTGAAATGGTCGCTTAACATCAAAAATACCATCGACTGGGCTTCCTAGGCCATTTCCCCAACAACAGGCATTTACTGTTTCATCCATTCAACTGTCCCCATCAAGTGGGCAGACACACACTAATCAACTTTAACATTCTCCACCCACAACAACCACAAGATCAACGATTCTTACGACCAACAAAACTACAACTCTTTGCCATTGTATTTATTTCGAATCACTTTCATGATGGGCAATATTTGGGTTTGGATAGACGGAGTACGGCGTTGTTCTTTACCTGGGCGATATCGCTCCCAACTGCTTCGTAGCAAAACTTCAGTCAAAGCTGAAGGGCCGATATTGTATTCTACCAAGAACAGAACCTCGACTTTTATTTGTTTCTTTCTATTCCATGTTCCTTATCTAATTCTGCTTGTCCCTACGGTTACTTTCAATGGGCTTTTTTGGCTTTTTATTTACACGACATCTAAGAACTAAGGCTCGGGGTCATGGAAATATGCCATAGATGGACATACCTTATCAAGCCGGGACTCTAAAGTTGGAAGAAGAGGTACGGCTATAACTTTATTTTGTCAAAGCGATTCGATGGTCAGGTAATGTTCATCATATTGTCGACAACCTCATTATTAGTTCAAGGGGACCCTTTTCGCATTCTCGTCACTTGACTACAGGCACTCCTTTTATCACCACAAATACGGCGGCACCTTTACCATGTATGGGACTCCGACACGATTCTGCTGTTCTTGTAAATATAAACTATCGTGTCATTACTGGCAACACATGGAGCGCTGCTTTGAAGCGAATTTATTACCCCCAAAAGCCTTCCAATCACGTAACTAGCATTCATTCAACGCCTAGCGTTTTGTAAAGGAAGGAGCAATGGATACGTGGCCTGCTCTTTCCATTTAAGTCCTGCCATCCCAGGTCTGTGTGTCAAAACATACCATAGTCGACTCGTGTCGAGTTGATTTTCTTCTTGATTTGATCTCAAAATTTATTCTCGTCGCTCTCGCTTTCTTCTCAGAATGAGCATTGCTGAAGTAAGCTTCACTTATTCCTTGCTTTAAAACAGCAGGACAACTCCAAGTCAACACACCTAGCAACATCTATGATCGCAAACAAATGTCTTCTCTATTCTGTTGCCTTAGTGCTACCAGCAAAATATAAAAACAAGCTTCTTTGACAGTTTGGAGCTCGACAGGACGGCCATCATTAAGCATCATTGCACAATGCTTTTCATTGCCCCCGCCTCATCACCGTCCATTGAGGCCTATTCACCTTGCCGACTCACAACACCAATTGACTCTCTCCACTCTGTCACAAAGCTGTCGCTGCCTTCGACCTAGTTCTGCGTGGCCTGACTTCTACTTCGAGCTACACTTTGACCTTGATCTGCTTATTATCCCCAAAGATTTTGCAATCCCACTACAAAACGCCCTCTTCTGTTTGCATCCAAATCTCGTCTCACCACTCGTCCCGTTCTCCTGTTTTCCGTTTGTGCTGTCTCCCTTCAACGCTTATCTATTACATCACATTCACCAGCACAAAAGCTCCTCCACTCCGTCGCAGCTACGGCTGTTCTCGACATCATGGACGCCAACGATCCCGTCGAAATCTACCTGTCCAGCATCTGGCAGTACCATGCTGCCGGTGTTGAACATGTACTCGAAGCACTGCGCAAGAAGCATCCCGGCGGCCAATACTGTTTCGATCCGGACTTGAACTGGTTCAAGGTGTCTTGCAGGGCCACCGATGTACGTCATGTACAGGCCATCTTTCGAGAGGTTCATGACGAGATGGAGCACAGCCTAGGTGGTCAACGGGTAAGCATGGGACGAGAATTGCTGAGTTTCATTTTATGAAATATGGGTATCACGTCATGTTCATATACTAATGGCTCAGGTCCCAACCAACAATATGTGGCTGAAGCTTCCGACTCCTGGTGACCTCCCGAATGATCCGGTCGTAAAGGCAGTTGTTGACCAATTGTGCCCTGTAGCGTTTGACCGGTTCAATTTCCGCAAGGTGTGGTCACGCGTTAAGAACGAAATGCCCGACAGTATCTCTGTGCACAAGGTCCTGGACGAAGAAGCTAGGCAGTCTATCATGGCCCTGTCGGGTGCCTTTGTTGCAATTGATACAACCACCGCTCGGCTGGTCTACATCGGCGGAACGAAGCGAGATGAAGTGGCTAAGGCCAACATGATGCTTGACAATCTTTTCAACAAATTTGTACGTATTCATGGTGCTCGAATATGGTTTGCTTCCTTTTGTCCAAGTGTTCACAATTTAACTAACTATGTTCGTCTCAGATCTTCGTCATGCCATCCCCGAAGCATTTGCTGTATGCAGAGTCCGATGGCCCGTATCATGTGGATGCTCGCTTCATGGCCCACGTCAACGACAACATGCTCACGTCCACCATTTTCGATCCCAGCCAGTTCCCTGAAGCCATGCTCGACCGCATGTTCAAGACAGTTTTTGCAAAAGGAGTGTGTCTTCGCATCTGCAACTTCGACCATGTTAAACGGACGGAAGTCTCCCTCTTTGGCCCCAGATCACCTCAGGTCTTCACCGACCAAGCACGGAAATGGCCCATGTGGTTCAAGAAAGCAGACTACACGCCGAAGATACTGGGCGTGACAGCACCCAAGAAAAGCCTAGTAGAGAAACCAGTGCAGAAGCCGTCGAGTGTCCCGCCATCGGCAGAGATTGTGTCCTACGAAAAGGAACCTGTTATATTTGAAAACGACAAAGCAAACGAACACTCCAAGGGGAAAGAGGCCAAGGAAAAGCTGGAACTGTCTGAGCAATTCGATCTCCTCGGGCTAGAAATTGCAGATCCGAAAGCAGTCCCGGCAGCTGATATTTCTCCTTCCGTTGTCTCTCTGCCGGATTCCTCTCCGTCGTCTGAGCCTGACTCTAGCTGTGCAAATTCAAATGGAAAGTCTGCACCACCAGTTCAGCCGCCTCCTATGCCCCCATCGTTTCAATCTGACAAGCACACCTACCAGATGAGACTTCTTTGGGACTTTATGAACAGCTCCAAAAAATGTCACGGCGAGAGCGTGCCCAAAATCACCTCCAAAACTGAGGAACAGGCGAAAACAGCAAACGATAACAATGATCATAGCGTCAAGGGCACAGTCAATTTGAAACCCAAAGATGGCTCGGTCGAGGAGGAACCACTCATTGATTTCGTGGACAAAACGAAATCTCCATCGTCAATGTCAGCGGCAGATCTTGACATTCCTGCTCCAGAGCAAACCGATTTGTTGATCCAGTTCGAGGCACCAGATCCTCCTACCGCTTGTCCCTCTACATCTCTACAGAAGCAGGTCGTACCCTTCAGCCAGGGTAAAGCATGCCCTGTTGTGCCCAGAGCTACTTCTGTGGCGAGCAAGGCACTAGTTCGGCGAACCACGTTGGCGTCGGGGCTCTGCACCAGTATTGGCCGCCTCATGGCAGATCTGCCGTACGCCAAGGGCCGGATCCGGCTGCAAGTCGAGCTAGGCCGTGTGTACATCATGGACGCCAGTCCTGAAGGTCTTGCCTTTAATTTGCCTGGCGAGGCCGCGTCGGGCTGGCCGCACACTGAAATTGTCACGCGACTGGACACAATTTGTGTCTCGCCTGAGAGCATTGTGTTCACCAAGGCTCTGACTCTGTTCGGCAACGACATGGAGAGCATTATCGGTGTGAATCAGAACACCGTTTTTGGCGAACAGTCGGCCATTGGAACTGGCCATATGCCCAAGCTCGAGCCCAAAACCAAAACTGAAAGCAATGGCTGGTCAGCTCCGATGGAACTGGACTGGAACTTCCACGAAAAAAGGATCGTTTACGAGTTTAAGTGTCAACGTGTCTACATGAATAGCAACGGGGTCGTCAAGGCACAGAGTCCCTTTGTCATCGAAATTGACGGGACCGAGCTTGGAACGTTCAGCTATGCCATTCGCAGTGTCGAAGACACTCGACCACCCATATGGATCCATTGCATTCGACGACACTGGGACGCTCGCGTTTCGGTGTCGTACAGCAAGTCGGACAAGCTGGAGGAGGAGTACGGAGAGTTCGCCCGTGCCCTTTTGCGTACCTTGATCGTACCGTACGTATTTCTTATCGTTTGGTCTTTTTCCTTTTTTATTTTCTTCCCATTCATTCTTTTGGCACCCACCTCATGCATTTTGTCACAGCTAACCTAATGGTAACAAAAACAGTCCCAGTCCAATCACGAGCCCCAAGTTTCAATTTGCCTACGACCATCGCGAGTTCAAGACCGACAGCCAATCGTATTCGACTGCAGTCCTGTCAGCACGTGTCCGCAACGTGGGTCGCTTCCAGAGCGCCGACATGCAGACTTTCCTAGATATCTCGTGGAACTGGCTCATGGCATTGACCAAACGACCTGGTAACGAAGGATCTTCCGTGGGTACCGCTTATGCGACGCCGGCTGTGGACAACCCCCAACGAGGTGTGTTTACGACGTGGTACGAAGCCAGCGTGGTGTCGGCTGCGGCCGAAGCGGCCTTCCGGGAAAACGAGACGCTCCCTCTCGGGAGCGTGGCGGCTTGGGGTAGTGGAGGAAGTACCTCGCGGGAGGAAATGTACGAAGCGGCCTTTGGCCCCGCCCTCAAGCTCGTTCAGAAGATGGATGGTGTCGGAGTTCTTATTGACAACGGTCAGGGTGACAAACAGTGGACACCGCCGGTTAAGGCGAGCCAAGTGGCTCTGGCAGTGCAGAAGTTTTGGTAGATGGCCAGACGGCCCCCTTGAGACGAAGTGGTCTCACTAAGTAAGGGAAGGTAATAGACATACGGATTTGAGTTCCACGGACGAGGTAAACTAGATGGTGAAGCGATCTCTCGGGATAGTGTCAGTTCATAGAACACGCACCATGAATGTAGATGGTCTAGACAATTTACGAATGATTGTTTGCTATTTTTCAAAATAATTTAATTTTGCATTTATCAACCGAACCCTGGTATTACAGGTATAATATTACTTTATTTGCTGCCTTTCTTATATTTCGTATAATTTTATATCAATATTCCTTTATTTGTTGTGTTTTGTTTTATGTATACATTTTTTTTTTAGATAAAAAGCAATCTCCCGAAATAACACATGAAATGTCATATATTGTAACCGTTCAGATTCTGGGCTATTCAACAGCCGCCGCTGTTTTGCCGTCTTCACTGTCTCGCCACAAGCCGGTCAACCGGTTGAACTTCCGGATTGACCCAAATGGTACCATCTTAAGTGAGCCGTCGTCCCCGAAGAACGTCATGGCCAAACCTTGGTTGGAATGACAACTTCTCCCTAGACTTGTGCCGAATAACGGCTTCGTTATTTTTTTTTTTTGTTTACGTCTTTTGTTGGCTCCCGTCCCCCCGCCCCCTCAATTATCTGCATTTATTCCCTCCCCCCCCCCAACCTGCCGATGGAACTGAGGCCTTTTTGTTTCGTTTCCTACGACGCCCTCGGTTTCCCTGCTTTCTCTTCCAATCTAAACCCAGCCGAGCCTACTCTTCCGAGACTGACATACTCCGTAACTGGCAGCTCACAGTCAGGCTCCCACTTGGGCCGCGGAGCATCGGGAGACAAAAGGACCAGGGTATTGTTACATGATCAGCAGTGACAATGAGGAAACAGCCACCGAAACCAGGCTAGAAACGTCGTCAGACAGGACCAAAAGAAAGACGAAAACGCGGAGAACGCGGAGAACAGCCGATCTTTGACGAATCGATCGCCGCAGTCTGCCCGGAGGCGCGAGACGCTACCTAGAAGAAGTGTAGTGCTGGAACTGCGGGCCTTGGAAGTGAGCGCAAGTGCTTACGAAGAACGGCGGCGAAAGAAGAAGGAACTCAAAGATATCAACATGGGTCGCATTCCGTAAACGGCACCAATGCCATACTTCGTACGTCGTACGTAGTCACAAGGCAGTGTGGCAGAAAAGTAACCTTCCCCTCAATGTGAAGGAACCTAGAAACCTGGTACTCCGTGTGGGAGAAATAGCTCTGCTACAGTGAGCGTTCGTGGGCGTTACAATCTATGCATACTGGGTAGCGCCACGCGCTGGAAGCCGGCGCTAGCAGGGGTTTGTGCATGTTGTTTGCAGGCGCATATATAGCCTGTTATGGAGAATTACCACATACCTGGCCTGTAATACATCGCCCGTACGGCCGCCCGGAAGCTTATTCGCGGACTTTTCCTCTTTCCCCCTTAGAAAATACACTACAACTTGGTCAGCAACGTCACCAGACGCTTTCCCAGTCCAACGACATGCGATCGACAAAAAGACAGCCACCAACATCGCCAGCAAGCTACGATGTACTCCGTGCTTCATACTCCTTCAACGTAGAGTCATCCGGGTCCTGAACTGCCCATGGGGCCTTGTCCAATGTCTCTTTTGATACCCCCTCTTCCCCCAGCCTCCTGGACCAGCTTCTCCATCTGGGCGTGGACGTTGGCCTCATGGTCATTTGATTCGCCGTGTTCCCGCTGTCTCCGGGACAAGCTCAACATTCATTTTGGCTTAATTGCAACCCCGAAAAGAGGGGAACGGAGAAATGTAAGAAATAAAGAGGGCTTTCTCGAGTGAGAACAGCTCGGATTTTGGCAATTCCCAGCTTTTGCCGGCTGCAGTCACCTCCTGCCTTGTCCTACCCTGGGCCGAGGAGAAAGAGGGGTGCCATTGTTGACGGGGACGTGCAAGAGGGAACGATCGAGGTCTTTTGAGCTTCCCTCTACTGCAGCAGTTTTCGGGTCAACAATGACCGGGCGCGAGCTTTACCAACAACACCGCCGCTAGTCGGTTGGAGGTACAGTGACAAAATCAAGGCGAGCAGGACAAGCAAAGAGCAGGGGGCAGGGGGATACGGATACAGCCATTGTCATGACCACCGTCGGGGAGCTATGGGGAGGAAGGAGCGAGGTGCATGCGAGAGGCGATGTGGGACGGCAGGAGCTTCATTTCGAGGCAGGAACGCTGTGGGTAGAAATGAAAGAGCGAGGGTGGCGCACACGTGTGGTGATGGATCGTCATGCTCTGCGTTCATGTATAATAGACACCGTGTGCCGCCTCGTCGCCCGTCAGCAACTGATCACCGGTCCCCATTTCTACGCCACAGCGACCACCGGACCCTCCCATCTGTACCTGTTGGTGTGTAAGTCCCAGGAGACGTATATTAGTTTTTGCGACAACGCAGCTTTGCGCTTCACATCCTTAATTATTTTCGGCTTCAGCGCTGTTCGAGTCTTCTGTTTTGGATATTGTTTTCCTTCGTTAGCATTGTCACCGTTCGCTTCTTTACCCCGTCAGTCGTTATTTGTGTCCGTTTTCGGCCATCACAATGCTGGCCAAGTCCCTTCTCTCATCCTCCCTGGCCGCTGTGGCGTTGTTGTCGCCGGCGGTCTCGGCCCAGGATAGTTCCAACTCCACCGGCCCCGATGCCGATGGCAAGTACTGGCTGTACGGAAATGGCATCACAGCCTCGTTCATCCCCTACGGCGCCTCGATCTCCAACCTGTTCATCCATGACCAGTACGGAATCGTCCGCGATCTGGTGGGCGGCTTTGACAACGCCAGCTATTACGGCATTGACCGCCAACACCCGCACTTCGGCGGTGTCCCGGGCCGGTATGCCAACCGCATCAAAAATAGCACTTTTGAAATTGACGGCACCACGTACAACATCCTACCCAATGAGAACCCCGAGCCGGGCCACACCGCCGGTGTTGACACGCTGCACGGCGGTCCGGACGGCTGGGACTGGCGAAACTTTACGGTTGTGTCGCACACGACCGACAGCATTGTTTTTAAGATTGTGGACCAGGACGGCGATCAGGGCTTCCCTGGCGAGGTCGTTTCGTACATCACGTACACGCTCGGTGACCACACGTGGAACCTCAACATGCTGGCCTTTGCTACCACCAAGAAGACGCCCATCATGCTGAGCAGCCACACGTACTGGAACCTCGACGGTTTTGCCAACAACGAGACCAACCTCGTGCTGAACCACTCGCTGCATCTGCCGTACAGTGGCCAGCGTGTCGCCGCAGATAACATCCTGATCCCGACGGGCGACATCCTGGCCAACCAGCCCGGCTCCCTCAACGACTTCTGGACGGCCCCCAAGCAGATCGGTGCCAACTTCTCCAACCCGGACCTGCTCGGCAACTGCGGCTACAACTGCACCGGCTACGACACGTGCTACCTCGTCAACCGCGACAATGACGGCCAGCATGGCTGGCGTGACGAGGACAACTACGTCGCGCGTGTGCACTCACCCTGGTCCGGCATCCAGCTCGACATCTACTCGGACCAGGAAGCCTTCCAGGTCTATTCGTGCGGCGGCCAGAACGGCTCGATGGCGCTCAAGAAGACCCAGGGTCTCTTTGGCAACAACGGCTCCGCCCCCAAGTTCCCGCGCACCATTCCTCAGTACGGCTGCCTTGTCATGGAGGTCGAAGACTGGATCGACGCCATCAACCAGCCCGAGTGGGGTCGCCAGAGCAAGCAGATCTTTGCGCCGGGCGATGCGCCGTATGAACTGCAGGCCACGTACAAGTTCAGCATCAACACCACGACGGCGCGAGCATAGGCTTGCAGGGTGTGGATTTCAAACACGTACGAACATAAAAGGCGCAGTGCGTATAACTCCTCAATAATTTGGACATAGCAGATTATTGTTTTGGAATATATATTCTTGGAATAATTTTCGATGCGGTCGCTGGATTGTTAATACACTATCTTTATAGGAAGACGCTGGGAGATTTTCTTCTTTTAACTATTTTTGAAAACATATGCTTTTCAACGGAATAAAAAAAACTGTTTTATGGCTTCTCTGCAATTACACGGTAGTTGTTTCCATGTATTTGGGATTTGATTCGTCCCGACGTAACAATTGCAGTTGACAGACTTGGCGCTTGGTGATTGCCTAGTGAACTGGCATTGCAAATGTGGCCCTGTAAAACCCCACTGTAATTACGACGGAATGACCTCGATCGCGTCTCGGTTTACGACGCGTTAATTGGTTTTCGTTTCTGCAACCACACACCATCGGCGGTCTCCGTCCTCAACATCTTTCTCTCTCAACAGCCACGCCGCCGTCATGGACAGTCAGTCATCCACCATCACAATTCACCCACGGACTCCGGATGCTTCTGTAGGTACCGCAGTACCCAGTGCCCTGCCTACAGTTTTGAAGACACCGGCTGGCCTTGCGCTCCTGGAGTTGCAGGGTACAATAAACCTGCCGGAAGCGCCAAGAGGTGACGAGGACGAGGACGGCCAAGACGACGAAGGACACTCTACGGCTGGACCACAGGCACAGACGGTCCCTATTGGACGCCTCGACTTTCCCGACTACGACCCGGCGGCAGGAGAAAGTACAGGTTGGATGCGCCACGTCCATCTCTACGTTGGTCCGCATCAGCGCCTTACGGGTGAGGTCAAGAAGCTCCCACGACCCGTGGCTGTTGTAAGGAGGAAACAGCAGCCAAAGGACTCTGCGGACGGGCCCCCGTCGAACGAGACTGACCTTGAGATCGTCGAAGTGGTCTACTACAAGCTGCTCTTCTCTCAGCGGCCCGAACCCATAACTACGTCGTCGTTTTAGAAGGACGGCGACGACGATATGGGGGCGCAATCAATAGCTACGAACCATAGACGAGGTTACGGAATTAGCAAGCAAATGTACGACAGGAAGGTAGCGTAACGAGACATCATGAATCATGCATTACAACGGGCTGCTCTTGTCATATCGATTCGCATACAACTCTGTGCCTCCCACTTCTTTTACGCTGGCTGCGCGGCGCGTGTCCGGCCGAGGCCGTCTTTCCCGTAAAAGTCCATCGGATACACGCCACCCACTCCGCCGTCAGGCGCTCGCGCCCACGCGTCATCCCGCTCACCTAGCGCCAGAAGTGCTTCGTACGGTGTCAACAGCGGTCGCGGGAATGCATACCCCCAGTCAATGCTCAGCCGTGGGCACGCCACTTGCACCCAGCACTCGACATCCTGGCTCATACGCGCCAGCTTGTGCGGCATAATCTCGGACAGCAGCAGTGTCACAAACGGAATGCCCCGCTGCCGTAGCCGTGCTTCGATCGCAGCCAGCGTGTGCGGGTTGCCCTGGCGGCCGAGCGAGCCCAGGATCAGGCCCCACGACTGTGCCGTGCGCGCCGTGCGGATGGCCGATCGCCGCAGGTCCTGCATTTCGGTGTGACCGTATGTCTCGCGTGTCAGCTTGCGAGCATAGGGGTCGTAGCGGTACGCGGGTATTGTAGGATTGTGGATCATGATGCTTTCGAGGTGGAAGCGGCCATCGCCAAGGTAGAGGATGACCAAGTTGTCGCTGTCGCCGCCGTCCGCACCAGCGGCTGCTGTTTTGGACAGGTTCGGCGACGTGCAGCCCAGGATCTCGCCTCGCGATAGCGGGGCGATCTGTGGCACTATTACGCGGAAGCCAGCCCGTTCTAATGTTGGCTTCACGCCGTGGATGGTTGCGTTGAACTGGATTGTGCCAACCAGTGCCAGTGTGGTGGGCTTAGACGGATCCTGAAGCAGATTTCGCTCAAGCGTCGCGAGAAGATGTGCTGTGTCGATGCGAATGTCCACAAACACGTACAGCGTTTTGATCTGTGTAACGTCAACGGGAATCAGGCAACTGTGCGCGTAGTGCACTAGTAAGTCACAACCCAGCGCGCGAGCCGTGTAGTCATCGATACAGCATGCACCGTATGTCACATCACCCATGATGAGCGTGTCGATTCCCGGACAGAATTGCTGCAGGATGTCCGAGATGGTCGTTGCAAACAGCAACAGACCTTCCGGCATCTGCAGAGCCACACGCTTGGCACCCAGTGTACGGATGCGGTGGATTGTCTTTGGCACCTCAAACGAGTAGTTGGGTGGAAGCAAGGCCACAGCCTCGAGCAAGGCCGGGTAGTTGGCCAGCTCGGGCGGCACCTGGTTGAGAAGCCGTGGCGGCCGTCGTGCTGGTCGGTTCACTGTATCATATTAGTACTCGCCCAGCATTTGTACAGCGGAGCCAAATGAGATACCATGACCGTATTTGTGTCCACTTACCAACGGCTCCGCTGTCCTCTATGCTCAGCCCTGGTGTCTTAGCAGCAGCCTCCGCCGCCGCTCGTCGTCCGATGAACCGTTTCTTGGGCTGCTTCACGGCCGGCTTGTCCGGGTTCTCGCTGGTTGTTTGCCATGCCGCTTGAGACACTGCAAGTTTTGTGAAGTCCGTCTCCCCGCTCGGTGTATCTGCTCCTTGATGTGATGGTA
Organism: Sporothrix luriei; assembly: GCA_021398005.1. Lineage (NCBI taxonomy): Eukaryota > Fungi > Ascomycota > Sordariomycetes > Ophiostomatales > Ophiostomataceae > Sporothrix > Sporothrix luriei. Next base: position 85,909 of record WNLO01000076.1, on the reverse strand, counting down.
AAGGTGGTGCTGGTTGTGTATCTGCTTCTGTCGGCTCGACTTCAGTTACTTCCATCGCTAGCTCAGCAAGGGCCTTCTCCAGTTCTTCCTCTCGTTGTTGCTCCTCAATCTCGGCAGCTAGGCCGATATCTGTCTGTGCCCTATCCTCCTCCATTGTTGACATGCGGAGACCTTGAACTAAAAATGATTGTGAGATTGTTTACACATGATGTTAATCGCCTCCGAGAATGCGAAGAGGTTTTGCTAGCCTTGTGATATTAGATTGACAGCTGCCGACACCTGTCAGGGGGCGAGAAGGCTGAAGCTGCCCAGCCTGCGAAAGTTTCATCATAGGACAAACCCCACCAGCCCACTTGTTTCTGGCGCAAGACAGGACCCGGTTTTTATTGCCCTACTCAAATACTGGGTCACATGATGCTACCATTATACTCGTGCACCATATAAGCAGGTTGACAAGCCCTATGATTAGTAATCCCACCAAGGAGCACAACATTATCAGCTTGGTGGGCCAGCCCGGCGAGCAGAGATTCTCCGGGCTAAACTTTTTTCTGTCTGCACGCAAAATTAGTAGCGAAAAAAAATAACACATTCCACACCAATCCTCCCCTTCCGTGAGGTTTTGCACCATCATCCGCCAACTGCATCCCGACAACCAAAAAAACAGAAATCACCGACTTTCTGTTCCTCGCGATCTTTCTTTCTCTTTTCTTCTCAACCAAAAAAGGGAATACTTAGAAACGACCGCCCAGCATGAAGGTTCGTTCTATCTTCACTTGCTCCCATCTCGACGACACCTACAAAGCAGCAACGCAATGTCAGAAGCAGCAGTAGCAACGGCACCACGAGAGCAAGGAGACCGACAGGTGGAAGGAATATTTTGCCCTGTTTCTTGTCCCAGTCACAATTGGATGAATTGTCCTCACGAACACTTCTGGGAGAAACCAAGACAAGCGACGACAAATCGACGACAAGATACGGCTTCAGGTTTCATGAATTTGACCTCGAAATGGAAACGGGAACGAAATGGAGCCGACGACAATGATGGACGAAAACAACGAGACAAGAGGAACACGTGACGAAATATTCTTTCGACAAGACGACAATCTTTGCTGTTGGGCTACTGTTCTTCTGACGCTGGGCTGTTGCTGTCAATATTTTTGTCGATTGCATTGACTGACCAACTTCATTCTGTAGTTGAACGTTAGCAACCCTGCGACCGGTGCGCAGAAGCTGATCGACGTTGAGGACGAGCGTAAGCTCGCTGTTTTCATGGAGCGTCGGGTTCGTACCATTCTTCCCTGCACACGAATCGACAGACTTTATCGGCCGACCTTGGAGAAAGAACATGTGGGATAGAGTGTAGGAACGGAAAACTGACGTCTCGAGTACAGATGGGTGCCGAGGTCCCCGCCGATTCTCTTGGTGATGAGTGGAAGGGCTACATTGTCCGCATCACCGGTGGCAACGATAAGCAGGGTTTCCCCATGAAGCAGGGTGTCCTGCAGCCCACCCGTGTCCGCCTCCTGCTGTCTGACGGCCACTCCTGCTACCGCCCTCGCCGGTCTGGCGAGCGCAAGCGCAAGTCGGTCCGCGGCTGCATCGTCAGCGCTGACCTGTCCGTCCTGGCGCTGTCTATCGCCAAGCAGGGCGAGGCCGACATCCCCGGCCTGACCGATGTTGTCCACCCCAAGCGTCTGGGCCCCAAGCGTGCCCGCAAGATCCAGAAGTTCTTCGGCCTGTCCAAGGAGGACGATGTCCGGAAATACGTCATTCGCCGTGAGGTCCAGCCCAAGGGTGAGGGCAAGAAGCCTTACACCAAGGCCCCCAAGATCCAGCGCCTCATCACCCCGCAACGCTTGCAGCACAAGCGTCATCTGATTGCCCTGAAGCGCCGCCAGAACGAGAAGGTCAAGGACGAGGCTGTACGTATCCATTGTTGCGCCATATTGTTTTTACTGTTTATGTGTCCACCAGTTGCTAACCTCTACCAGGCGGAGTACGCCCAGATCCTGGCCAAGCGTGTTCACGAGGCCAAGGCACAGAAGGCCGACCTGCGCAAGCGGCGCGCGAGCTCCCACAAGTAAATCGGTTAGACGACACCATGCGATGCTTCCCGCCTCGGCGAGAGTGGCGAGAGTGACGTAGAAGGGGGAAAGGGGGACAAAAATAAACAAGAGACGAAATTTCAGAACGAAATAATGTCTTTTCCATTACACTAGGGCGTTTATGCTCCTCCTTTTTTAATGTTGTTTTATGCATTTATTTTGTGTCACTCGATCGGGAGCGAGAGGTTAAGGAAAATGAGTGCCACGGCAATGGATTCTTTGTTTTTTGTGTTTTTCAAGGAAACTTGCAGAAAACCCTTCGTGACAAGGAAGGAAAAAACGAAGGGTGGAAATGAGGTCACCCGCGGATGATGGTCTCATGGTGGACAAAACACAAAACTCCCTCTCGGCTCGCAGTGGTACTTTTGGTTTTGTTTGCGGCCGCGAGGGAGGAAAAGACTGCATATATGTGTACGCACACGAGCCCTGTCTGCGTGTCGTATATTGGTGTAAGCTGTGATCTGCGTTTCTCTTATGCGGACGCAGTCAAAATATATTATGGGCGACAAAAAAAAATTCAAAAGGTTATTTCAAAATTGTTTTTCGTCATCGTGGTGATGCTTTGGCAAACGTGTGAAATTGTTAACTCATGTTAGGGTCGCTCATTGGTGGGGGCACAATCTTACAGACTTTTCGTGTACAAATTCTTTGAACGTGACATTCTACGTTCCGAGGTGCTATAGTTATACAAAACCGACTGCAATCAATTTTATGTCCTCGATAGCCCACCGATTCCTCAAAAGCCAATTCTATTTTTAGTGCGGTGTCCGCATTCGCATGGATAGCGATCTGTTGTGATGATATACTCCTGTGATATGTAAACCACGAAAACAAAATTGAAAAACCAAACAGGACAATAATGCAATGATATAAATGACAAATAGCCACCCTCAACCTCGACTAACGTCTCGTCTCCAACAAACATGCCTTAGACGGGGACATTTCTGAAGAGATAGCTGACGCTCTCACCGTTGTGTGTCCGGCGAATGGACTCTGCGATGGTGCTGCTCACGTCGATGACCTTGACCTTTGGGCAACGTTCCTGCTTGTCGCCCAAGGGAACCGTGTTGGTGACAACAACTTGAGACAGACAACTCTTGTTGATGGTATCCACGGCGCCACCCTATTGGGAAGTTAGTATACATACACAGCATGTTTCTTTACTTAAAAGACTGCCAGAGTTTTATCAAACTTACGCTCAGAATGCCGTGTGTCTAAGGTGCAGTTAGTGTCGGCCCAAATAAACACATCACGAAATAGTAGATGGGAAATTAAACTTACCACGATGGCAATCACCTCGCGCGCGCCGTGCTCCTTGAGTGTTGCAGCAGCCTGTCTTTGTGTTAGTATGGACTATGCCTCTGACTTTTATATACTAGGACAAGGGTGTTAAGTCATGTCGTGGAGTTATTATACCTTTGCGAGAGTACCACAGGTGTCGGCCATCTGAAACATATATGTTAGTAGCCATCAAAAAAATAGGCACATTCAAACCCGGGATCACCTCGACTTCTCTAAGGTTCAAAGTAAAATAAAATAACAAAACACCTACGTCGTCGACCAAAATAGCAATCTTGTCTTGGACATCGCCAACTAGGACCATGCGGCCTACCACGTTGGGCCGCGGCCGCTCCTTGTGGATCAGGGCAAAGGCCATTTCCAGGCCGTCAGCAATAGACGTGGCACGCTTTGCACCGCCAGCATCGGGGCTGACAATGACGGTCTCATCGCGCTGCAGCTTGGAGTTTTCCCGGATAAAGCGCAGGACGCTGGGCTCGGCGTACAAGTTGTCGACGGGGACGCTGAAGAATCCCTGAATCTGCGAGGCGTGCAGGTCCATAGTGATGACGTGGCTGCAGCCGGCGGTCTCGAGCATGTTGGCGATCAGCTTGGCGGAGATGGGAGCGCGGCTTTTGTCCTTCTTGTCCTGGCGGGCATAGGGGAAGTTGGGGACGACGGCGGTGATGCGACGGGCGGAGGCCGTGCGGCACTGTTAGAGTTAGACGTGATGCTTGGTAGGCCAAAGGGGAACAGGCAGTCCATGACGAGGGCGTACAGCGTGGATCATGATGAGAAGCTCCATCAGGCCATCGTTGATGTCACCAGGGGCGGTGGACTGCAGAATGAAGACTTTTGGCGCAATATGTCAGTAAACAAGTACCCTGTATAAGTCAGATAAAAGTAAAAGGGGCTCACCATCTTCGTCTCTGACAGACTCGCCAATAGTGACACTCTTTTTGAAATATGTTAGATATTTCCCAAATCTCATCCCATTCGGTTTCAAAAGCACCGCAGAGAGCTTACGGTCTCCTGGTTCGAGTAGTTCAAACCTGTGTTAAGGAACAAAGTTAGTAATTTGTTGCAAAAAAATATGCATTCCAATCTGTGGGAAGAGGAAGGATTGCGACATACTCAGCGTTTTTGCGGGTTCAATGCCGAGGCTGTGAGGTGCAACTGTGTTAGCGAGGCATAGAGGAGGCCATGAAAGACCAGAGGAGGTATATGCAGCGTCAAAACACGGGGGAGATTTATTACCGATCAGCCACCAACCGCGTAAGCATGGGGTGGCTGTTGCCCGAAAGAAGCTTGATCTCGTTGGCGGTGTCACCCATTGCGAATGCTATAAAAAGGAAGAGACGAGGTGCGCGTGAGATGAAGAAAAACGAGGGCTTCCGATGACGAATTTGGACCTGTGCTTGGCTGTGGCCTCTCTCGTGGTGGCGGTATGTAGACCCGTGTCGAAGAAATGGGCATCAAATATATGGATGCCGAAGCTGGGCGGAAAAAGTGAGGTTTCTGCTGAAGACGGTACAACGCCGAAACGCAAAATTTCTATGATGGAAAAAGAGGCTGCATGAGGTATGACAGTCTTTTGCGCTGTAACGCGGTTGCCGGCGGGACGAATTGCATGTGGTTATGTGGGGTGATAAGAAATTCTAAAGGACTAGCGCAGCACATGATATGGCACGTGATGCGAATGATCAGAACAATTTGTTAGTGATTCCGTGCCGGAATGCAAAATACAATAGTTCGATATTTTATAGTATAAAAGAAGGAGCTTAAATGGACACTACGTTCAGAAGATAATAAAGAAATAAGCGTTGGGAAGGTCGTGTGCGCACACGTCATTCTTTGCGTTTCTGCTGCGCAGACACATATCGACGAGAATAGCGCTCTGATTGGCCAACCGGTTTTGGGTTGTAGAAATTATGTGGGCCCCGCCGTTGCGTTACAGTAATGTGGAGGAGCCAATTCTCAGTCATCTGCACCTCTGGAATTCCGAATAAAGTGGAAAGTGCGTGCCTCGCCTTTCGTCATCAGCGCCAACGCTTCCTAAACTTATTAAGTATCCTACCGACATCCATCGATCACCTCCTTTCGATTCCGACCTCATCATCGTTTATTAAACCCTACCAAATTCCTATTGTACAGCAACTGTATTCGACATCAACCAACCTCTGCCTTTCGTCGAGACAAAGTTCCTCTGCGACTCGTCCACCAACATCCTCTTCGATCATCGAAAATGAAGCCTTCAACAATCTTCGCCTGCATCCTGTCGCTTGCCATGGGTGCCTCAGCCGTCGAGCTGAAGAAACAGGTGGTAGTCACTTACGAGAGCAATACGCCCGACTGGGTCATCTCTGAAGCCAAAGAGGCCATCGTCAACGCCGGCGGCATCATCACACACGAGTACAACCTGATCAAGTACGTCCCTACCATCCACGATATCGGATTCCCAGCTACATTGTTCATCGCTAACTAACAAAATAGGGGCTTTGCTGCGACGGCGGGCGAAAAGGTCCTCGCGTCTGTCCAGACGATGGGCAGCAAATACCAGGCTCTGATCGAAGAGGACAAGGTCGTCTCTGTGGAGTAGGCTATGCGTTCAACGATGCCGATGCTGCAACGACGAATACGATAGGAAGACCGATGGATATGATGCGACACACGAAGTAGTTGTTGATATTCAACAGCTACGGTCTTGACGAATAACGGGTCGTTGGGTTTTGCTTTTTTTCGTTATCGGATGCGATACTGATATCACTCTGCGTTATTTCGCTTTCTTGGGATTATGCGGCGTACTCTTTTTATGAGCCTGGATAGGCGGGAAATATTTGCAAAGCCAAAACCAGAAAAGAATACAAGTCATTCGTTTACTGTTTGCTGCTTGTGATGCTTCTTGGGGTCTCGTGGGGAAGGAAAATATGGTTTAAAGGGAATGGGGACCTTTTAGGCGTAACGGGTTCGGCCGTGACATTGTTTCGTTAGCAGCCTTGAACAAGTCGTGTTAGCTAGTGGCTATCTCCTGCAGGTCGCCTTATCCGTGGAGTTTCTCCGCGACGCACTCAGGACATCGTAGCTGAACAGGCCTTATTGCCAGGTCAGGTCATATTTTCATCTCGCATCGAACGTGGCGGCTGTGGAGAGGTAATGTAATCCAGGGAGAGATGTATCTTGCATTTATTCGCGACCGAGAAGGATGTCAGAATGCATCGTTAGAGCAATACTCCGTACATCTGGCTCGTAGACGTCTCTTCTCGCAGAATTAAAACAGGCGGCTGCTAGGTGCCATTATATCTGCTTCTCAATTTTGTGACACTCGCGGTCAATCGAATACAAAGCAGCGGAAAGTGAGGACTGCGGCTTCCCGCTGTGTTCGCGGCAGATAGCGCCTGATACGGGGCTGGCGGGGCAGCATTTATGCGTAGGCCTGGCCTGGCCCGCCCAAGGGGCTTGACTGGACCTGGCCTCGACTGTGTTCGCTGGCTTCTGTCATGTTCCGTAATTCCCACACCTCCCGTTTCCAGTGGACATCCCGCAGAAATTCGGTTTGCGACGATCCCCGGGGTCTGGGTTGTCACTTCCCTGCGTGTAGTGGTGGAAAGGTACGTGCCTGCTATTTGGGAGCTGCCGCTAGCGTGTGTCATTTCGCATAGCGGAGCAAGTCTGAAGCTTCGTTTCTCTTTCGTTTCGCTCCGTTCCTTTCTCCCCCGTCTTGTTCTCGACCTCGTTTCCGTCGTCTTCTCCCTATTGGCAAGGGACACGCTTCAGGGTGCACAGAGACTCGCCGCTGACGTGCAGCAGCCGCAGCTCGCGAGCGACTCAAGATCGGCGCCTCTGTCTATTTTGGCTGTCTCGTCTATGCTACGTGCATTTCATCCCAACTCGCTCTTTTCACGCTCACCCTTTTTTCTCGCCTCGGTGTCGCCCAGTTCGATCTTGCAGATGGACTACGCCGGCCTCTAATGGTCGGTATCCGGTTTTATTTGCCTGCCACTTTCATTAATCCCCTCTTGCAGAATCAACGATCACAATCGTTCGACTCGACATCCTCCTGACTTGTTTCTCGATAGCCTTCCGTGGCTAACCGATTTTACTTCATCCTCCCTCGGTTCTTCCTCTCACCATGCCTCAACAACAACAACATCAGTCCATCAGCCGGGCGGGCCAGGCGGCGCTTCTAACATGGGTCAACACGTTCTCCCTGGACCGCAGGGTCGACCGTCTCGAGGACCTCGCCGACGCTCATGTTTTTGCCCAGATGCTGCACGATCTCGACCCAGAATACGACCCCCATGAGCTCGAACAGCATGCCGGCTCGTCCGCTTGGCTGACAAACAAGCGTAACATCCAGTCCGTCTTCAAGGCGCTGACCAAGTACATCATCCACAAGGACGGCAGCGGCGCCATTGATTTCCTGCCACGGACAATCGATGTACGCGCCGTGTCGGACAACCTAAACGCCGAGGGCATTGCACAGGTGTGTGGCAGGCTATCATCCAAGGGTTGCAGACGTTTCCAAAACTTTCCGGGGTGTCTTTTGATACTGACCTCGTCTAGCTCATTGCCATCTTCACTGCTGCTGCCATGCTAGGCGAACACAACACCAGGTACATTCCCGTCATGCGTAAGAACCTCACGACGGCTGAGCAGGCCGAAATCATGACCATCCTGCAGCGCAAAGATGAAGAGCGCCAGCGACTCGCCGAAAACGGTGCCGACGCGTCGGTGGACGAAGTCACAGCTGGGCTAGACCCGGGACTGGTCGCGGAGGCGCAGCTAGCGACGCTCGCGTCCGACTACGACCGTGTGAGCAAAAAGCTCGCTGACACCAACACGCGCCTCGAACACCTTCAGATTTCGTACGAAGTCATTAAAGAAGACTTGGAACGGAAAGAGAAGGAGCTAGACCTCGAGCGTCAGAAGCACGGCGCCAGCGAATCACAGCTCATCCGGGACCTGCAAGAAAAGCTGCGCGAGCAGGACGACCTCATCAGTAACCAAGAAGGACAAGCCGAGGACGACCGCCAGACCAAGCAGCGACTGGCCCAAGAAAACAGTCAGCTTTCGCGAAAGGCTCTGCTCGTCGAACAGCTGCAGGACCAGGTGCAGGAGCTCAAACACGCCAACGAAGACCTGAGTAAGAAGGCCAATACCATCGACCGGTACAAGCAGAAGCTGGAGGCCCAGCGGGGTCTTGAGATGCGCCTGGAGGAGGCCCTGTATGAAGTCGGGCAGAACAAGGAGGCGCTCAAAGAGTTTGAGGCCCTGCAAAAACGCGGCAACCAACAACAGGCAACCATCGAGCGCTTTCGGGAGATGGTATCTGGGTTGGAACAGCAGATCGAGGACAACCGCATCCAGAAGACTGCGTTGGAAGCAGAAATCTATGCGGTGCATGCGCAACTTGAGAGCCTAAAAGACCAAAACCAGATGAGCGAAGTGCGCATCGCCGAGCTTGAACAACAGCTCTTGCAAGGGACCGGCAGCACCCTCCCGGCAAGTCCGGGTGGTTCCAAGGCGACATTTAATCTCGAGGAAGAGCTGCAGCACACAGACGACCCTGCGTCTGCTTACACCTTGGAGATTGCACGGCTGCGTGCTGAGAACAACCTTCTACGGAGCAATGTCAACGTGGGCTCCGAGAACGACCGCCTACGGGCCGACCTGGAAATCTCAAAAACAAAGGAGGAGCTCGCCCGAAAAAAATACAACGACATTTTCGAAAAGTACACACTCCTGGAGGCGCAAATGCAGGCTCTGGCGAGTGGTGCGGCAGGAGAGGGCAGCCCGCTTTGGATGGAGGCGCAGAAAAAGCTCAAGGACACGACCTCGGAGCTGGACCGGCACAAGGTGGTTTCGCGGGAGCTGGAGAACCAGGTGGCAGACAAGCACCGCGAGATGCTGCGCCTGCGTGCCGACCTAGGCGCTGTCGGAAAGGGATCTGTGGATGCTCTGGAGGAGCTCAAGTCGACCGATGCTTTAATCTCAGAGTCTCTCAAGAAGGAGCTGGAGTCGCTGCGCACAGACTTCCGGTCGCTGCAGATGGACAATGAGCAACAACAGAAGCATCTCATCGAAGCGCTTGTTTCTAAGGAGGAACTGCGCAAGACACTGGGCACAGCCTCCGACGATAAGTCACTTTCGTCGCCGACGCAAGCCACAGCAGCACCGCCTACTGCAGATGTCGAGGAGCAAGTCCGCAAGACAACCGAGATGAACGAGAAGCTGCGGACCGCCATGAAGCAGCTGAAGAAGGTGAGATTTCTTTGGCAACGAGCTATCAACGTTATTGAACCGACAACTAACTATTCACTAGCAATACGATATTGCAGACCACGACCGCGCTGAACTGCAAAAGAAGCTCAAGGCGGCCGAAACCGCCGGTCCGGGCAATGGCAGTGCCGGTGCCATGGCCGCCGCCTATTCAGCACAGCGTGCTGCAGATGAAAAGACCATCAAGAACCTGCAGCGTGAAAATGCCATGATCACGACGGCGTGGTACGATTTGACGAGCCGCTTGCAGAGCAACCATGTCGTGCTACAGCGGCGGCAGGATGCGCCCAAGAGCTGGCTCAACAAGCAGCGGCAGCTGGTGAATGGTACGTTTTCAATTTAGAATTGCCGGCTTTTGCTGCAGGAACACCTGTTAATTTGCTCTCGTTTTCTCTCGACACAGCTACACCACGAAAGTAGGAATTTCAAGACGGCCAGACACCGCAGGCGCGGCAAATGCCCTCGAAACGGTAGGATCTGCCACAGTCGCTGTTGCTGCTGCCGCCGTCACCTTCGTCATCTGCGCCTCTCGAGTCTTGGCTACCCAAACTATCGTCGACATGGTACTGGGCTATGGCCAACTGGTCGCTTCTTTGGCCTCAGACCGGCCTCTTTTGGACGAACTCAAGAGAGCCGTTTGACGACCTGACTGTGCGTCTAGCGATTGCTGTTGCGCAGCAGCTTTACTAGGTTATTTTAAACGCAAACATAGGGCACTTTCTACGACCATTTAGAATGCGAGTAGTCTTAACCGCATTGACATGGATTTGGAGCACTGCAGGAGCAATGATTTTGCTAGGGACTCTTTTACACTTTTTTAACCTTTTATTTCTGGGTGGATCACTGCTTTTGTTTTACATAGCTACCTTGTTTCGTTTGTATCTTGCTTTTTTTCCTTTTCCTTTTCCTTTTCTTTTTTTCTTTTTTCTTATTTTCTTTCTTTTTTTTTTTTTTTTTTTCTACGGAATTTGTTGCCTTTTATTTGCTTAGGTTTTAAAGACAGATATACCCCTTTCCTTTTTATATATATTTTATCTTCTGTCCAATTACAGTGGTTTATTTCAACCCCCTTTTCTTTCCCAGCCCTCTGCCGTCAACGTTGGTTTTGTATATGACACACTGACTTTAGCATATCTGCTCATTAGGGAGACAAAGGCAAATTAGCAAATAGTGTAATTGTGCTGCGCCTCCCCGAGAAAAGAAAGAGTTTGGTCTAGACTGCACTCTCGAACAAACCCTTGTCTTCCACGTAGAAGGCAGACTATATGTGTTGCGCTGTATGTATCAGCCTCTATGTTACTGGTCAAAAACCCCTTTCCTTGTTTTCCTATGCTCAGCCGTTTGGAGGAATTGGCAAGGCAACAAATAACATAAAAGTATAAGACATGAAGCCGAAGAGAAGAGCAGCATAGGAAACGGAGTGGAACAGGCGAATGCAAACAAAAAGGAGTCGAAAAACATGGAATGAAACTGGATGCACAAACGGAGTAATAGAAAAACAAAATAACAAGACTCGAAAAAAAGTTGAGAATAAGAGAAACGAAAACAGGAGGAAAAAAGACAAAAAAGCCATAGAAATAGAAGGAAAAGTACGGTCACTCCTTTGCGGTCCGGCCGATGATGTCTGAACATTTCGAGAATCCGCACTGTACTCTCTTCTTCTCATTCACCAAATCACGCGAACCCGAAGTACTCGTTTCCAGCAGTGATAGCCTTGAGCAATTGAGAGCGCATGGCGTCATAGGTCTCGTATTCAGGCAAGTCGAGTTCTATAAAGGAAATGTTAGCAAAAACGTATCGGATAAAGTGACAATCAAACGGACAAAAGGGGAGAGTACATACGATTGAAGCACGTGTGCGAGCTGGGCAGCCGGTCCTTGTCGCCATAATCGCGGTGGATATTGAAGCGGTTGATACCATTCATACCCTCCAGCTCCTTGAAGCCGTTGAGCGGCACCTTGGACGTGCCTGTCACGAACTGAAGCAGCTTCGCCCGCTCTTCCTTGTCAAAGGACCGCACCGCCCGCCAGAACCACTGTATTTGGGGCGCCGCGCTGTTGTAGTTGTGGTATTCCGTGTTGCCACGCCAGTCGTCGATGTCAATGTCCGGCAGACCCGAGATGAGCAGCTCGAGTTCCTGCTCTGTGAAGATAGAGATGAGCTCGGCAGGGATGATATCGTGGAAGCCCTTGAGGAATTCGCTCATCTGGTCCTTGACTGACGATAGCAGCTTGTGCTCCACCACCAGCCGCACATAGTCGTGCTTGTTCTCCTCCGTTACCGCCACGTCGCGGCCGTTCGGGATTAGGTCCACGACCTTGGTGGCACCAAACTCGTCGTCAACGACTGAGAAGGTCTCGGTGATGACGTCTGTGATGTCGTTCTCCAGCATCCACACCAGCGACTTGTAGTACTCCGGGTCGAAAGATTCCATGTCCTTGACCGACACTGGCTTGCCAAGGATCCGCTTGTACACGGCGCGGCTGAAGTAGCACTCCAGTAGGCGGCCCTCGTACAGAGCCTTGCCAATGATGCGACCGATGAACTTGAAGAACATAAGATGCTCGTCGTTGATACCGCTGAGCTTGTTCGGATGGAACGTCGTGCGATCCGAAGACACGGGGATGAACAGTGCGTAGTTTGGATCGAACATTTGCCGCGAGAGAACCTGGAACCATTCGCGGGTCACACCACCGGCGTCAACGCCCTCCTCGCCATGGAACCGGATGTTGAGTTTGCCGTACTTCATCTCGTCACCTGACTTGAAGTAAAGCGAACGGAACGAGTCGTGGAACACCTGGTCACGGCGGACCGAGAGCTGCAGCGGCGGAAACGAGGGGCGCTGGTGCTGTGCGCCTGTCTTGGCGTGCACGCTGCGGTTGAAATAGTTGCGCTTATTGTCAAACTCAAGCACTTTAGGGTTCTTGACCAGCAGCGAGAATGTGCCCGACATGAGCTTGGGGTTGTTGCGGACAAGCTCGTTCAGGATGCGCCGATGCTCTTCTGTGAAGCGGAAGAATAGATCCCACACAGGGCGGCTTTCCGGCGGAGGGCTGGACAGGAGCAGCATGCTGCCGGTGCCGGTGCCGCCAGACTCCTTTTCCTTCTCCTTTTCTTTGCCGCTCAGTGTCAGGCTTTGCGACATCTGTTGGGTTGAAGTCGTCTCATTGGACTCCGGCAGGTGTGCGTTCTTGCACACAACCATCAAAGACTCTATCAGCGGAAGCAGGATAGTCGCAACATTCAGCATATTGTCACGCTGCCGGATGGCGCTCAGGCACGAGCTCAGGCGGCCCCACATCTTGACGAAGTTCGCGTTATGGTAGAGGCTGCCCATGTAGTCCTCCTCGTCCACGTCAGATGTGTTCGCAGCATCGTCCTTCTCCACCGCCGCCTTTTTGGCTTGGACACCAAATAAATGGTCGAGCGCGGTGAGCACCCGCAGCAATTTGTTTTGCTCGGCAGCGCCAGGGGAAAACTTAGCCAGGGCAATGCCCTGAATCTCTGTGCCCGTCTTGGCCGCTTCAATGTAAGGCAGCAGCTCGTCCAAGTCGCGGAGAATATCGTTGCTTAGGGACTTTGCTTGGCGTGCAAGTTCCTGGCCAAAGCGCTGCTTAGTGCCTTCAATGCACGACAGGTTTTTGATTGTCGAGATCGTGTTCTGGAACGTCTTGGAGCTGCACTCCCGCGCAACAAAGATATTGACAACGAGAGACAGGTTGTGTTCCGGAATGAAGGGAGTCACTAAGTCGCGCTCCTTGGCCAACTGCTGGTCCCCTGCACTCGTGGCCGCGTTTGTCGGCTTGGACGTCGATGCTGTGCTGTCTCCCGCGGCAGCAGCGGTTGCGGAAGAAGTGGCCGTTGCTTCGGCGGCGCTGGTCTCTGCCGCAGCCGTGCCGGCGGACGTTGCAGCAGCAGCAGCAGCAGCAGCAGTAGCAGCTTCACCGCGCTCCGGTACCTTGCTTTCCTTGCCTTCAGCGGAATCCTTTGCTTCAGCCTCTTTCTTGCGTTGTTGCTCCTCGGCCAGTTCACGGCGACGACGTTCGCGTTCAAGAGCCTGCAGAGGCTGTGTCACTCTGTTCAGGAGCTCAGCAAGGAGCTGCATTACGGACGAGCTCTCCATAACGAGGTCCTTCTCAAGCAGTAGCAGGAGTGAGTTGATACCAAAGCGCGAAGTTTTGGACTGGACGCCCTTGGCCTTGCGGCTGCCAAACGGTTTCCTAAGAGACGACCCGATAAAGTCGTGCTCGGTCAGGAACAAGGACGGGATGTGCTGGTTGCGGCTGCAGAGGTCCACAAGAAGGTCTAAGCCTTGTTGCACGATGAGCAGGGGCGAGCTATCCAGATGAGATGCTTGGAGAGGGCTCGGGCCAGCAAAAGGAGTGTTGTTTGCAGTCCGCTTAAGACTGCCACCGGTGCCAGGTGTCGTTGTCACAACGCTGGAAGAAGCGTTGCCGAAGCCAGCTTTTGCATCCTTCTCTTTGTCCTTGGGAGGTTGTCTTGCTTTAGCAGAAAGTTGGTTGAAGCACCGCTCCACAGCGTCCATATCCGAACTTCCATCTTGAAGGATATGAAGAAGAGTGCTGATGATCTCCAGGCGGCTTTGCCTGTTCTGGCATAGATCAATGAAGAGATTGAAGAGGCACGTCCGTGTTGTTCCCTGTTGCGTCACGAACATGAGACGCAGAAGGGTTGCAACACCAGACCGATCCATCATATGTACCACAGGCCGCCGCTCAATCTTAGCTACCGACTTGTCGCCTGTGGACGCACCAGCACGACCGGGTGCACCGCCAGCGAGTTCATTTGCACGTTCAGAGTGGCTGCGACCAAGTCCTTCCCGAAGTCGGGGTGCGCGTTGTACTGGCGGTTGTTCTTGTTCAAGCAGGTTTCTTGCGTGAGCAGCCATCTCCGGCGGCAGGCGATCAAAGAGCTCTTCGCCCTGTTCGCGCAGAATCTCGTTACGCAGATGCGGCGGGAACGACATAAGAATACTCGCCGTATCCATCTCTTCTTGGGCTGCATTGTCTGCCGCAGCAGCATTGCCAGCCTGGCGACGGTCCTCTTCTCTTTGACGCCGGCGGAGCTCTTGCTGTTCCTGTTGGACAATATCCATGCGCAGGTCATCAGGCAAGGCATCCAAGAAGGCGTTATAGTTCTCGTCAAGCTCACCGGTCGTCTCTGCTTGTTGGCGCGCCTCTGAACGGCGAGCAGTGAGCGCTTGTGCAATAACCTCTTCACGGAATTCTTCTGGAAGAGCTTCTAGATACTCAGGGTCAATGCCGAGGTCGGTGATATCCATTTCGGCACCGCGGATAATAGCCATGACACGCTCTTGCGGTTGTTCTGGCTGCGCAGCGACATCTGGGGCCTCGTTCGTGCCCTCGTCAATGGCTCCAGCGCTGGTCTCGATGCCTTCCATGGGCTCAGAAGTGTCTCTGTCGCCTCGTGCATCCTCATCGGCATCTGGTTCGTTGTCATTGTCGGCGGCGGCGGCAGCAGCGGTTTCGGCGGCAGCGACTTGTGCAGCAGCGGCGGCGGCAGCAATCTCAGCAGCAGCCTTCTCTTCTTCTGCTTGCTTCCGAGCGCGCTCCTCGGCTTCCTTAGCTTCGCGTTCCTTCTGTTCCTTGTCTGCACGCTCTTTCCGCTCCGCTTCTTGGCGTTCAAGCTCCAGCTTGCGATCCCGTTCTTTGCGTGCTTCTTCCATTGCCGGGGGAATCAGAGCGTGGAGGATGCGAGTGTAAATTGCTGGGCGAATGCCTTCGCTAATATTGGGACCGAACACCACTCGAGCCTCCGATGCCCAGCGATCGGTTGTCGTGGAAGGCCGGAAGGCGATGGCTGCAGCAGGCTCGGTGTTTCCGCTCGCGTCACGGCGCGAGTCAGATGTGCGACTGTCATGATGTGCGCGGAAATCATGAGGGACAGGCATGCTCACTTCCCTAAGTTCACCATGCGGCCCTTGTGTGATTTGGAAATGAAGAGGCTGGCCAGCCCGTCCAGAGCTGAGAACAGGTAAGTTGTTCATCAAGTCGTTAAGAAGAGCCATCGGGTTATCCGCACTAGTGAAGAGACCTGTTGGCAGACCGAGGCGGAACATAGTTGATGGCAGCCGTTGACCGTCCCGAGTCCCTCCACGGGAGCGGCGTAGCATGGGGTTGACGCCCTCGTTGGCGTTGTGACGGCCGGTGCGATCATTTCGGAAAAGGTTGAAGTCAGCTGCAGAAAAAGAAGGTTAACAGAAATCCACTATCATGCATATTTGTGGCAAGACGTTGCCCAAGCAAAAATATACTTACCACCAAAGCGATGGTGACGATGAAGGGGATACGGGTGCCCATGGTTGTGGTGGGAATGACGATGGCGGTGGGGTTCGGCAATCATTGTCTCCCAGGATAGACCTGCAGGATCTTCTTGTGCCAAGGAGTCTTCGTTAGGGTAGTCTTGGTCGTAAATATAGTCGTCCTCATCCATGCCATCATCATCCTCATCGTCCTCCTCCTCCTCGACGCCATCTTCGATATAGGGGTCGTCATAGTGGTCGATTTCAACGTCATCACCGCCGAAATCAGCGTTCATATTTCGGACGATCTCGTCCAAGCGGCTCATTCGGTCGCCGTCAGGGATGATTTGCAATTGGTGAAGATGGCCAGTTGGGTCGACTTCGTAGCCATCGTCGTAGCCATCATCGTCATCAGCCTCCTCGTCATCTTCAGACTCGCTCTCCCACTCGGAAGCGCCGTCGTCCTCCATAATGTCGTCTTCGTGACGGTCCTCAATGACTTCCTCGATTTCGTCCTCCATGTCTTCCATATCCTCCTCAGAGCCGACGTCGTCGCTGTCTTCCTCATCGTCCTCGTCTTCCTCGTCGTCATCGTCGTCTTCGCCGTCTTCGCCGTCATCCATAACCAGCTCAACGACGCCAGGCTCACCATGGAGGCCTTCGACAGGGCCCATCTCGTCCTCATCATCGTCGCTAAGGTTTTCTTCACCGTCATCAGTCATCTCGTCGTCGTACTCCATCTCGTCGTCGTACATATCGTCATGTTCAGAGTCTGAGTATTCTTCGTCGTCCGGATCACCACCTTCAAGCATACCGAGTGACGAGTTGCGGTACAAATCGGGTGTCTCCTCACGGTCATCTTCCATATCCGACAGAGATGATGAAGACATGACATCGTACTCGATTGCATCTGCCGAGGCAGATGACGGGATGATGTTGGCACGGCTCAACATAATCGCTGTTGCGGTGAGGACATTGAGGACGCGCAAAACATGCTTGAGGGTGCGCTTCGCACCTGGGAAGGCCAGGTCGATGTCGGAAATGGAGTGTGTCAAGGCAGCAAGAAAGCCTTTTTCATACATGAGGCGCCTGAGTTGCATGTAAGAGTGCGATTCTGCATAAGGCATGGTCGAGCGCTCTTTGTCGGCACCGATCATAGCAGACATGAGCTCGCCGAGGGCAGACATCTTGCCGTAGCGAATATCAATTGGTTCCGACGAGTTGGCTGCCTCCTTGTACGCTTTCAGTACTGTGTCAAGAACAAAGCGCCGGACAAATTGGAGGTCCAAATCCTCGTCAAACTCATAGATGCTGCGAGTTCTTGCCGTAAACTTCTCCGGCGTCTTCTCAACTAGGGCGGTCAAAAGCCGTCTCGCTTGGTCCGCGAGTGCTGCTTTCTTCTTTGCCGCAATGGTCTCGGGAGGGTTCGTCTGGCCGCTGCTGCTACCCGCACACAAGATATCATTGAGAAGGTAATTTAGCACACTAGTCCGAGGCTTGACCGGAGTCAAAGTCTGAAGAGCGATGCCGCGTTTGAAGTTGATAAACTCCATCTTGGACCGTGTGTAACTCCGAAGAAGTTCGCTTAGGCATGAGATCAAGAAGGCTCGAAAAACGAATATCGGGTAGTCACTTGGCCGGAAAGTTTGGCCCGCCTTGTCCTTGTCCTTGTCTTTCACCCCAGCAGGAGAAGCCGATGCAGCAACGTCACGCTCAAGGCTGCTTGCAACGGACGCGAAAGGAACCGGCGTGGACGGCCCGGAACCGGCCTCGCCGGTAGGGTTCGGTGTTGGGGCAGCAGTGATGGGAATGTCCGAACCCAACGGGGCCTTGGCTGCCTCCTTTGCAGCTGGCGTTTCCGCATCGTCAACCTTTTGGTACGTCATCAGCTGCTCAAGCAAGAATGTGATCACGCCATCAGGATTTTCGACAACGGGCCGCTTGTGCTCCACGACGGCTGTTTCCGTGGGTTTCGTTGGCGCATCGGGCATGTCCTTGTCTAGTATGCTGGTTGCTGGCTTCGTAGATCCATCAGCGCTGGTCTCAGTCTGACCCTGGGTATCCGTTTCCGTTGATGGTCGCACGTCATTGATATTCAATTCTTGAGTCGCTTGCACGGCCGGACCAAAAGAGTCGTCATGGGATGCGGTCGTTCCTGATTTCGATTGAGCACCCTCGGTCACCCCAGCCACACTATCCTTCAATGCGATCATAAAATTGTGCCGCTGTAATGACTCTGCTGTTATGCGCGTCATATTGACCAGATCGCCCAACACAGAGATGAAAAGTGTAGGGTTTCGCAGAGCGACATGAGCAAAAACGTCGAGGAATGTCTGCAAGTCGTGGGTACGCTGGTGCCGGTGAATGAAGGCGTTTTCGAAATAAAAATGGATCTCAAACGTCATGATCTGGCGGAGCACCTCTTCATCTTCGATAATGTGACGCAGTGTGGTGGCGATGTAGACATTCAATCGTGAATCAGAGAAGCCGCCAGCCCCAATTCCAGACAACTGCTTTGCCATGAGGAACAGCCTCTGAAGGTTTTTCTTCTCACCAACGATCTTAGCCACGTCGTGTCTTCTCGTCATGATCTGAAGAACGCGGCTGACCGAAACGGCCAGACCGTCATCTTTGCCGATGCGTGGAAGAATGTCGAGAGTCAGGTCAAGCAAAACGCTTCGTTGCTTCTCACCAAGGATGATCGTGCGCGGCTTGTATGACAGGTCTTTGACCTCGGCGGAGTCGAAAGTTGGGAAGATCCACTCCACGCCAGTTTCCTGCTCGTCCTTGATTAAGAGGATCTCAAACAGGAGGAAGATGTGCGATAACCAGGGGGGTAGGTCCTCCGTTGAGCCTCCAAGTGGAACACGGAGAAAGCTAAGTAACTCATCAATGTTGGCTCTAAGGATATCGACGGTACAGTCGAAAAAAGAGCTTGTATCATTGATCAGCAGGCACAACAGATAGGCGTACGCTGAGATGCTTGCAGCATGTTCCTTCTTGTTCTCGTCATCAATGGCAAACGAGATAAGCGCCTCTGTCAGGGTCTCGCCGACCTCCTGTTGCGCGTTAGCGCCTTGTTCCTCCAGATCTAAGGCCTGGAGCACGCTCGACGAAATAAGCTCCGCAATATCATGCACGGAATCGGGGTGCATTTGAATAACCGCAAGACAGCGGTCGACGAGGTCTTCGCGCAAGACAGCACGCTTTTCCACCACATCTTCTTTGGAAAGCACATCGGATACAACAGGCGACTCAGACGCATCCTTCTTGCTGCTGCTGCTGTGACTCCTGGAACCACCATGTCGGGGCGGACTCGATGGAGGTGGAGGCATGGGAATTCTTGGCAGGGCGAACTCAGCGTCGTCCAAGAGATTCTCAATCAAGAGGTCTTCTGAGCTACGAGGGTTGTCGAGTGCCATCACGTCCATTGAAAATGGTAATCTAGGCGCTGTACTTGTGCGTTCACCAGAGCTACTAGCGACTGGGGCAACTGTCACATCAACGCCATCATCCGGAGCAGATGTTAGCTCTGCCACAGAGCTACCTTCTCCGTTGCCATCCGTTGTAGTTGGAGGTACGGCTGGGGCGGGCGGTCGGACATCAATGGCGGGTACGGGGTAGCGGGATCGAGTTAGACCTTGGATAACCGCTCGTCCGTACTCCAGAGCATGGTCAGAGTTGCCGTTGGCACGGTAGATGCTTTCCACAGCAAGGTCTTCGCTAAAGTTGTCTCGCTCATGGGCACGAATGATGCGGCTCTCGTTGTCTCTCCATGGGAAAGGGATATGAGAATCGCCAAAGACATCAGTTGGCGACGTTTTTGGTCTCGAGTCGCGTGTGTAGTAGCCGTGGTCAAGATCGACAGAAGCAATCGTTTTCATGATCTCAATGAGCCTGGAAAGAACACTGGTCGAGATCTTTTCGAGGACAGGCGATTGCCAAAGCTCAGACACTACCGGCAAGACAGCCATCCAGGTTTCGATAACCAGTTGGTTGGCCGGCTGGTGGTTATATGGTCGTTCTGAGGACCGGGAGAAAACGCTGACTTGACCAGCCGAGTCCTGGATGTTCTTGGGATTGACAATGACCGCGTATAGATCCAAAATGCTCTTCATGCCGATGGCAGCAAAGTACAACTTCGTCAAGTTGTTGCGGTCCTGCGAACCATTGTTGATGGTCTTGGAAAACGAGCGGAGCAGCGCATTGAGTGTTTCAAATCCTCCGTGCTTCTTAAAAGCCAAAAGAACAGGGATGACAACATAGGACGTCGAAGAACCATCCGGGCGCTCGCTATGCCGTGTCGGATCGACAAGTAGGTCTTGTACAGCTTCCAGAATGACCTTTCGGTGCTTCTGGCTGGCAACGGTATTTCCATCCACGGCTTTGAGCTGATCCAGAATAGTAACGGCTAGTATTTCAGCGATCTCCAGATGCTGGCCCCGTACAAACGAGTCGCGCTCTCTACGAGGCAGTAAGGACTTCCCAATAGCCTGCAGGTCGGGAACAATCACCGTCGGGAAGGACCTGAAAAGAGTTCGCATCGTCTGGTAGTTCTGGTAGTTGTCGGATGCCATCTCCTGTTTCGTTGGCTTGTTGGCTGACGGGTTCACCGATGAGGAGTTGCCAGGTTCAATAGCACCGAAGCTGTTCGCAGCGTCGTCCACATTGTCACGTTGCGTAAAGGCTGTGTTCGACAAGACATCAGTGAACGCAGGCTCTTCAGCCTCGCTCGCTGCATCAGCGCCACTCGAAGTTGCAGCAAGAGATGCAGAAGCACCCACAGAGTTGCGGAGTGCTTCCAAGGCCGGAATATGTGCTCGGGTCCAGTTCTCGGGTACAACGGCACTCAGAGCAGCCTCCTCGCCCATAACAAACGAAAGTAGGGGACCAAGACGCCGAACAAACTCTTTGTAATAGTCGAAAAGAACAATTGGATACATGGATGTCGTGCCTTGTCGGTTGAGGGGGAAACAACTTTGGATGAGGTACAACAGATATCTAACCCTGAAAAGAGCCTTCAAAGTCGTTGTCCCGGCGGCAATCTGCTCTGGCGTGGCAGTGGGGAAATCGGGCCGGACAAAAAGAGAAAAGACAGATCGACTCTTGATTGGCTTCACGGTCTTGTCGCTGCCCTCCACGAGCTTGCCCTTTTGGTCGTCGGCGATTTTGTCATCGTCAATCTTGTTTCCCTCCTCGCTCTTGTCCTTGGTATAGGGTAACACCAGAGGATTGATGGCGTCCAGCGCGTTCATCATGCGTGTAAACATGGCTGGTACGCCGAGAATCGGGGATTTTTCAAGAATTTGAGCAAAGATCTGAAGGAGCGTCGGCGAGATCATCGCGGTGGGTTGAATGAACGGCAATCCTGGGGACTCAACGAGATCCAACAAAATCTCGATTCCTCCCCGCTTAATGAACAGGGATTGCAAGGTCGAATTGCCTAGGTAAACATTCAAAAAGAGGGACGCGGCGGTGATGTAGTTCAAGGCGTCTTGAGGCGCAGGGCTTGGACCTTCTGTCAAGGTCGACACACCGCTATTGTTTGCTGCAGCGCCTGGAGCGGAACCGCTCGCGTCGGCCATCTCTACGTCTTCGACACTATTGCTCGCCTCAACTGTCGACGCAGATTTCGCAGATTTGGGAACAGGGAGAAGCCGGATGCCCCACGAATCGGTCTGTGCCTTTGTCTCAGACAAATAGCCCACGCGGCTAACCATGTCCAAGACGGCCGTTGTAATCAGCGGCCGTAGAGATGGGTGGTGGCGCGCCAGTTCGTCGAAGTTGGTGCCAATTGTCGAGGGCAAACCGGTCTCAGTCTCCATGCAACGAACGTGGGCTGGGCTTTCGAAAATCTCGAAGTAGCTTTGCAACGCGCCCGATGTCATGACCATTTTCCGTCCGACATTATTCAACGAGATGGAGTTGAGAATAGATGGGATAGAGCCAATGACTTCAGTCGAGGGTAGGATGCCTCCGGCAAGAGTCCAGTCTCTGGGGCTAGCAAGCTCCTCACGGGTCAAGGGAACCTTGCGGGCGTCGGTCTCATCAGGCGTAGACTCGTCTGATAACGTTGTATCTCTGTCGTCATCGTCATCGTCGTCTTCGTCGTCTTCGCGATCGTCATGATCTCCATGGTCGTCGTTCCCCTGGCCATTGCTGGGGCCAGCGGCACTCCCATTTCCATCTCCAATGCCAGATCCGTCATTGTCGGCACTCTCACCATTGTCCTGGTCGGCGGAATCGCCAGGCGCCTTGGGGAATGAGGCGGGTGGCAACGGCCGGCCCGTGATGGTCTCGAGAAAGCTCTGGATTAGGCCGGACTCGGATAGGGCAGCGAAGCTTGTTGGGTCATGATTAATAAAATGACTCAATGTGGTCGCAGCGTTTGTCCAAACAACCGAGCCAAACAATGTGGTATTCTCGAGAATGGTACGCAAGCTCTGCAGAAGCTGGGAGTTGTCAACGAGATTGCGGAGAAGGCGGTCGTTGCCGGGGCCGAATTGGTAAGAGCTAGCCATGAGATGGTAGATAAACTTAAGAAGCCACTTGAGCGTCTGTTGCAGGTAGAAAGGGATGTCGTAGTCAATGACACTGCAGCGCATTTCGCGGCCGGTAATCTCACCCCGTTGGACAGCAGCCTTGGCGGCAGCCACTGTATCGACGAGAAGCTGTGAGACGACATCTAGACCGTGGGCGGCAGCGAATGGCTGGAAGGACGTCGGGAAGTTGAGGACAACGGTGTCTAAAAATGTCACAACAACGAGATAATTGCGTTCTGCAACAGGCGACCGTACTTTGAGGGCATCAACAAGGATATCCATAAGGCCAGCGCCGACAATGTCCTGCATTCGATTGCCAGCAGTCAAATGAAGCGTGAGCGAGAAAAGCTGCTTGCGCCAGTCATCATGGAGAATTGTCTCCTCGGGGCTTTCGTCCTTGTCTTCTTTCATGTCCGCGACGGCCTTGCGCAAAACGTAGAGAAGGACACCATGGTTGACGCTGGCATTGACTGCTGACATGACATCATTGGTTTTAGAAGCAAAGCCAGCCAGACTCTCAAGAAGTTGCAACGCAATAGACTGCAGCCAGATCGGAACAGGGGACTTGCCGGCGCCAGGGCGAATCAGTTCGGCAAGCTGGTAGGTGAGCTGAAATCGTCTAGGCTCCTCTGCATCTTGCTTCAACACCTGCTCAAGGAAGGCAGTCTCTGGGTGGATGAATGCGAGATTGGTGATAGCCAGGAGACGAACAGCCAAAGCCAGTTGGCGTGACTCTTCCGAACCGAGCAAGGCCTTGGCGATGCGAATACGACTCAGCAACTCGTACCGAGCTGTCTCGGGCATGTCAGCGGGACACTGAGCCATGAGTTCATAGATGGTCGAAGACTGCACAACACGGGACGGGAGCTCAAAATAGCGGTGGCCCGAAGCAGCAGTCTCATCTCCAGCTGCGGCGTTGCTAGGTGTCCTGGTTGGCGCAGGGGCCAGGGGTGACGACGCATCCTCTGCGACTTGGCCGGACACTCTTGGGGCTCGGTCCGAGCCCACTGTGGACGCACGGCGCAGCGGTGTCGGGGTAGAAGGAATAGAAGAGTAACCCATGCGATCATGTATGCTCTGTGGCTGGCCCGGAGACAACTCTTGTGGGTCGGATCCAACGCTATCTTGCTGTCGAGACTTGTGCTGTTGGTAGTATGTGATTTTGATATCGCCCCAGGAGCTCCAGGACGAAGCGTCCGAAGCTGAAATGGGCGCATCAGTAGGTGCAGCACCGGCAGAGCCATCCGTAGCAATCGAAACAAAGTCATTGGAGTACATGGTCGTTACCGCCTTGGATGACTCGCCATGTGCCTTCTCCTTGCCCTTTCCGGTTGATGGCGGGGCCGAAGGCGCGGCGGCCGCTGTAATCGAGCTGGAAGCACCCGGCACAGGAGTCGAGGATGTGCGCTGAAGCGAGGGGGCGGAATTACCAAAGGGCGCGGTCGACGCAAGGGACCCGGAAAGCGGTGTCTTGACAAAGGGCAAAGCAAGCTGTTGAACTCTGTCTAAGCTCATATCGTAGTGGTTCTGCAGTAAGGCCGAGTGGAACGCGCGCGACGTAGTACTGGTTCTTTTGTAACTGGCATGGTACCGCAAGGCCAACTCATGGCCGACGTGCAGGGAAGCTTTCAGGATCTGCAGCGATGACGAGTTGAGGAGGCTGCTGAGATGCGAGCTGCTCGCGTAGATGCTACGGTTTCCGCAGTGCTGCAGCAGACTCCGAGTGAACTTGAGCACAGCCAAGACCAACTGGGCGTCGGCATCCTCCTCGAAGCCCAGCTTTCCCAGCTCAGCAGAGTCCCATTTGTGGTTGTCGCGGAAATCGACGGCGTGTGTCGTTGTCTGGAGAAGAATCTCGCTTGCGAAGTCGCGCGCTTGGGGTGCATCTCGAAGCTCGTATGTTTCAACAAAGCATTCAAGGATGTTGTCAAATCGGTTCAGAAGCGGGATCCAGTGGTACATGTCGCCACGGGGCAGGGGCCACCGTGCCGGAAACTGTTCGAGGACTTTGGGTAGTAACGGCAACGGCGAGTTCGTCGCAGATTGAACATATTCGGCCAGCCAGGGAGACTAGAGGGGGAAAACAAAGTTAGCAGAGAGATTGAGCCGGGATGAATGGCTGGGTAGTTCAGGCGGCCAAAATTGCAGGTGCAGTTCCAGATGCTCGCTGGCAATAAGAGCTGATGCATACCATGGACTCCCGGTGCTTCGGCTGGAGCAACTTGGTAATCTTGCCCATCGTGGCGGCGCCCAGACGGGTCTGTCAAGGGAAGCAAAAAGCTCGAGGAGAAGATGCGAGGCGAGGCCGAGCGCGGAAGAAAGTGAACGATGGGAGAAGTAGGAAACAAAGGAGGAAAGGGAAGTGCGAGATATGAGATGGCACTCAGCTCAGATCTCCCCCTCCACGGCTGCGAACGCGTGGGTGGCGATCACTCCGCCCGCACGGATCGAGCATCCAAGAAGCAAACGAGCCCCGAAGTAGAAAATCGTCCGAATGGTCCGGTAATGCAGACGGCAGATATAGAAAGGAAATGCCGAGCGGTGGGCAGCCGGCAGCAGAGAGACAAACGTGCAGGAAGGTCTCTCGGAAATCGGCAGCCTCGCAGACCGGCTGAGCTAGGTCACCAGCACGCTGAATGGCAAGTGGTCATATAATTCGAAGCGTGGAGCAAAACGTCGCGCGGTTTGATGCAAATGTTGCTAAGTCTTCGAATGCAAAAATAGGACGACGTCGGTATAGGATGAAGTTGGCTGATGCGTCTGAAAGATGTGAAGCAGGAATAATGTTGAGGTCCAAGAGTCAAGGAAGGTGGAGATCTGAGGTTCGAAATTTCAGGCTCGCTGTGCAAGACGCCGACTCTGCTGGGGCGGCAGGCGCTGATGCTGGTCCTGTAAGGAAGGTGCGAATCAGGCTGCTGTTGACTGCTGCAGGTGCCAGGTATGAGTGGGCAGCCTGGCGAGCCTGGCTTGGTAATAGCGGCAGTGGAAAAGCTCAAAAAAGAGAAAAACTGGCGCCAGGCGAAATGAATGAGGTCAGGCCCTCTCTCTGCCTGTGGCAAAGGGACAGTAGCGCCGGGCGGTGAGACGGTTGATTGGCAGTAAATGATGGGCGGCTCATGGTTACTCTGTGTGGATAGGAGGTAATAAGGCGGAAGGAGCAGGCGGCAGAAAGAGACAGAAGCAACAAACAGGCAGCTTTGATGTAATTATCTGGCGCTTGCAAGCTGGTGGTGGGGCCCACCGGTTGTCTGTGGATTGCTGGATCTCCAACTGGACTTGTAATACTTTGTCACAGACCTGTCCCAGCGAACGAGCCTCACTGGCTAGCATTCGGCAGTCATACACAGTTTCTCCGTGGGCGACGAACGTGCTCTAGTCTCTTGCTACCCATTATAGCCACATGAGATGGTCGACGTCGGCGTCGGCGTCTACCGTACATCATGCCTGTTCCTCTGTACAAAAACTATCTGTGGTTGATATGCTGCCTGTTGCTCTTCCAGCCTGCTCTTCCAGCCTGACAGTCGTGCCATCTGACAGCGCCGCTAATGCCCCATCACGCTCGTGGCCAAAGACCCTCCGTGTTATTACGGCGCTGCTTCTGCTATGGCACTTCACCTGGTCGTTTGCCGACGCTCTAGTCGTATCTGGCAACCACTTTCATGCAGCCTTTTCTTTCCTACACGACCACAGCATCAGACAACATCCGCACCAGCGGCGTCTGTGCGTCTCCAAAGGCCATTCAGCTCGCATGCGGTCAAGCTGGGCTTGGCGCGACCCACGCCGTCTGCACCTCGAACCTTGCCTACGACCGGGTTCGATGTGGTTGCGCATGAGCAGCTGGTTGAGGAAGAAGCCATGCCAGAGTATCGCGCAGAACACTTTTACCCAGTGCGCCTCGGCGAGGTTTTCCACAGCCGTTTCCAGACTGTGGCAAAACTGGGTTATGGCTCATCGTCTACGATCTGGCTTGCCCACAACCTGCAGTATGCGGTTTCCTGGCTCGTATTTATGACCATCATGCCGGCTGCATAACGAAGGCGCTGTCACTAATCACCAAATCAAATAGGGATCATCAATATATCGCGCTGAAGGTGTATATCCACAACTCAGTGCAGCACCGTGAGCTTCCTTTTTACCGGTATCTAGACAAAGCTTTACCCAGTCAGCACTATGGCGCGAAGAACGTCCGAAAGCTTTTAGATTCTTTTCAAATCACCGGCCCTTACGGTACACACACGGTGCTAGCGCTCCAAGTGTCCCAGATGAGTATCCGTGACATGGATACTGCGTTCATGAACGGCGGTGGATTCGACGAGGTATTCGTGAAAGCTGCCATTAAAGAGCTGCTCGAGGCGGTGGACTTTCTACACAGCGAGGTTCAATGCGTGCACACAGGTGTGTCTATAAGCCATCCTTCAACTTGCTCAAAACAGTGAAGCCAATCAACAAAATAGTTACTAAATTAGGTGTAAGATATCCATGCTGGTAATCTCCTTCTCGGCGCAGACGACAACTCCATATTTCAAGAGTTGGCTGATGTCGAGCTTAAGAACCCCGTCTCTCGGAAACAATTAAATGATCGCACCATCTATCTCTCCCGCCTCATGAAACCGAAAGTCGGCCCTTTCTTGCTGTCGGACTTTGGCGAGGCGCGGCTCAGTCCCGGGCCCCATGCCGGCGATATCATGCCCATCATGTACCGTGCCCCGGAGACGCTACTGTATATTCAGTGGAGCTATCCGGTTGACATCTGGAGCGTTGGACTCACAGCATGGGATCTCTTAGAAGGACGGACACTCTTCAGCGCCCGCAAAGACGACGGTAGTTTCTCGGACGGTGCCCACCTGGCTGAGCTCATTGCCGCTCTTGGCCCACCACCGCAGCAGCTGCTGGACCAGAACCGAGTACGTGCATTAGAGTATTGGGACGAAAATGGTACGGTGCATTATCATCCGTCATTCTATGATTCTTACCTGCGGCTTGACGCTAACCGTGCTCTTCTTTTACAGGAAATTGGGGCGAGTTTGTACCAATCCCTACTGAGAAAACGCTTGAAGCAGCAGAGACCAAGCTCGGTGACAACAATACTTTATTTTTGCGCTTCATTCGCCGAGCCTTGACCTGGGACCCGTGCGTTCGTCCGACGGCACGCGAACTCTTGTCTGATCCATGGTTAGCTAGCTAGGCCAAAGTATTCCCTCCGCAGTTTGTCTTTTGGATCCATGTACATGTGTAGTCATGGTAGTTTTGTCCAAGCACTCAAAGCCGTCGTGGGTCGTGTCGCTCTCCCTTTGCTTGTTTCTGTAACAAGGGCCGTGCGTATATTTGAGGCTGGTTTAACAAACGTCGTGTATGATTGCGTACTCCTACACAAAGTAACTAAGGCATATTGTTGTCAACAACTCATTCATATCGTCGCAGGTTACGGCCCTTTATGTGACAACACTTCATTGAACAAGCAGCAGCAGAATGCAGGTCTCTTCGTACTAAGGATGGCAACAATCCTTTTCGAAAACATGCGTATTTGCAGAACAACACATTAACGCGTATATATAAACAGTTGAGCAGTTCTGCATATTACAGACTTGAGTAACCCGTTACGTAATTTTAGGCCTCAAAGTAAGAGGCTCCCCAGAAGGTCAAACACAAAGTCGAATCCATGCAAGTTAACGCCATCCCGCTTCTATGAGAATGCTCAAAACGCAGACAGATAACCACTCGCTGAAACATGATAAATAGCACGGAATAATCAATCCCAGACATACAAGCTCGCTCATGACGCAATGCTCTCCTGCTGCTCACTGTCATTCTCCCCACCCCATATGTCCATGCTCTCTTGCTCGACGGCCCGCATTGCGTCGGCCACGTCCTCCAGCTTCGCGACGACATCCAACACACCCTGGTTCACGCGTTGAAAGTAGCGGTCGTTGGCCTCACGCCGCTTGCGGGCTAGCAAGATATCTACTTGCGTCTCCTCTTCCAGTGGGCGGTTTCCGACGCGCTCGACATTGTCTCTCGGGTGCGTGGCGGCACTACTATCCCCTTTGAGTCCGCCGCCAGCGGAGACCTCGTCGTCCTTGGCCCCAGCACCACCGCCCGATATGCTTGTCGCCGTTGTTGTCGCAGCTTTGAGCAGGTTGTGCGCTGAGAGCTCGCCCTCTCCCAGCATACCCTCGCCACCGATACCGCCGGCCTCGTCCGCTTCGCTTTGTGCCCATGCTTGCGCCAGCGCAATCTGTGCTTGACGTAATGCCACCAGTTTCTGGTCGTGGTCGGGCCCGAACACGCGCGTACCTTCGGACGCCGACAGCTCCACCTCCTCAAGCGTTGCCTGCATCTCAGCCCAGAGCGCGTCCGTCCTATCGGTGGCCCGTGTCGATGAAGCATGACGTAGAGGGAGCGGGAGTGAAAATGCCGTCGCAGGTGCCCGAGCTTTGGTGGCTGCAGCGCCTGGCGAGGCGTATGTGCCGCTAGTCTGAGTCGTCACTGTCGAGCCTCCAGGGCCACCCACGAGCAAGGAGCCCTGTCCGGCGCCCTGGCTGTGTACGGTCGAAGAGTTTGCCGACAACGCGGGAGGCGGGCCGCCCGAAGTGCTCACGCCGCCACCTCCGCTGCTGACCTCCTGTCGAAGTCGTGATGTCGTGCGTTGCAGCGTTGGTAGTGACGGCATGCGGGATGTAGCGGCCGTGGTTGCACCAGGTGATGCACCGGCAGCACCCAAGCCGAGTCCACTACCGGTCCCGGCATTGCTCAGCTGGCCCAGCCCGGCTGCCCCCCCAACAACACCGCTTCCTGTGTCTCCACCTGCAAGCGAGAGGCTGGATGAAGCTGGCGAGGAGTTGCCAAATAGGGCCGGTGGCGGGCCCCGCTGCTTTGATTTTCCCTTTGTCCACTGAGACATGGCTACATCTTGTAATTTGATCTTGGCCAGCCAGCTGCGGTGTGCTTTGCCGTGCCGATTGACGCCACTTAAAGGTAGCTTGCCCACAGGGCACCTACTACGTTTTGGCTATATATGTATTTAAACAATATGCGTATATAAGCATACGCATGTATACATGGTCATGTGACTGCGGGGCTCGTACCGTGGCGCGCGATAGGCCAGAGAATTTTCTTCCTCTAAAACCTCCACTTTTTTCGTTAGAAGTGTAGGGCGAGAAAACCCTACTGGATCGAAAGGGGAGATGGTGTGCCCCGTACTTGGTCCTCCATTTTTTCGCCAGCCCCAACCCAAAAAGTTTCCATCAAAGTGGTGAAGTTTTCCTGCTTGTCTCGATTTCCAACTCCCCTCCTCCATCAACAAACCATCTTCACAGCGATCACCACATACGAATCGGTACGTCCTTGGCACCTATTCATCCTTCTTGACGAGCCACCGCAACGAGAGAGCGACGGTTTGCAACATTCGGTAGCGACTGGCGACAACATTTTTTTGGCAAATCGAAATCACGGCATTTTTCCCGCAACACGTAACGACGACAGAGTCGACGATCCGAGAACATTCCGGCCGACCAGCACAACTACCCTTTACGCACATTCGACTATTGTTCCTTACTACAACTTGCCATCCCTGTCTGCTTATACGATGACCGCCTGCTCTCTCTCGCTTTTGGCCTCGGAACCAACTGTCCTTTTTTCCAACTTGTCAAGGTGTCATCTTGTCTAACGCTGTCCGTTTCTAGCAAACATGGGTAAAGGAAAGCCTCGTGGTCTTAACGCAGCGCGCAAGCTCCGGAACAACCGCCGTGAGCAGCGTTGGTCCGATCTTGCCTACAAGAAGCGTGCCCTGGGCACCGCTTTCAAGTCGTCTCCGTTCGGCGGCTCTTCCCACGCCAAGGGCATTGTTCTGGAGAAGGTCGGTGTTGAGGCCAAGCAGCCCAACTCGGCTATTCGCAAGTGTGTCCGTGTCCAGCTCATCAAGAACGGCAAGAAAGTCACTGCTTTCGGTGAGTGAAACGAAATATGCAACAATTCCGGCCATATAGGTTCTGCCCACCCATTACTAACTCGCTCTCTCCCTCTTCCCAGTCCCCAACGACGGTTGCTTGAACTTCGTGGACGAGAACGACGAGGTCCTCCTGGCCGGTTTCGGTCGCAAGGGCAAGGCCAAGGGTGATATTCCCGGTGTGCGTTTCAAGGTCGTCAAGGTGTCCGGTGTTGGTCTGCTGGCCCTGTGGAAGGAGAAGAAGGAGAAGCCAAGATCGTAAACAGTTCAATTTTGTTTATTTTTCGCGGCAACAAGAGAGGAAGTGCACCAACGGCGTCGATGGGCATGGTTCGGAATTGTGTGGACAACACTGAACTTTTAAAAACTTGGGTTATCGGTTTTCACTTGTTACACCAAATCAAACGACGCAAACACACTAAACGCATGAAGAAAACCAACCGACGAAAAACTGCCTGTGAGGGGTGGTGCAGACCAGAAATAGGACTGCATGGCCGACAGGGAACAACTTTAGCGAAGAGGCCGACGGCGCCCAGGTCCTGATCCCGGGTTTGTGTGCGAACGGAAGCAAATAATACTCTTGTATGTGTATATTTGCTTTCTTGGCGTCACTGGGCGAGTTGCCACTCTTTGGTTCTTTGTTTGGGTTTCAGACAGTTGCAAGTCTAGCAAAAACAATGTAAAAGCATTAAAAAAAACGTGTTCCATGTCGGCAGTGTCTTGAGACTAAGAAGTGTTATACGCTGTGCGCCCGCTCTTTTATATTCTGTGTTACATATTTGTACATGGTAGGGGGAGTAGCCCGCCGAATCTATTTAATCTATATCGCGACTTTCTTCTCTTGGTCTTGGTTGTTGTACCGAACAAGGTAGTCCGCGCCCAGGCCGAGGCTGATCACACCGCCGGTCAATAGACAGCCGTTGACGAACCACCACCAGCAGTCCTTGACACTGTCAAGCTTGACCCGCTTAATCATGATGCCAAGTGTAGCCAATGCGCCGCCGCAGCTGCCCACAAAGAACACCGGTCCGGCACCTGATGCCACACCCGCAGCAGCCAGCAGGCCAATCTGCACAACTCCCAGACCGGTCAAAACGGCCTTGGTCTGCGCAGCATGCTTGAGCGCAATGCTCTTGATGCCCGCCTTGGCGTCATCCTTGATGTCCATATGCGCGTAGATCATGTCATAGAGTACAGTCCAAGCGATGTTGGAAGTGTACAGAAATGCAGATGCCGCCAGAGCCGCCGAGTTGGACAGCAGATCAATGCCTAGTGCCGGGAAGCCCATGATGGCGCCCCACGAAAATGTCAGGCCCAACACAAACTGAGGGTAGTACGTCACGCGTTTTGCCAGCGGGTAGGTCGCAACAAGCGCCAGACTCGGAATGCCGTAGTACAGGCAGGACGTCGGGAACTGCAGCAGGATAGCCAGCCCTGTAAGAAGCTGTGCGCCTGTGAAAACGAGGGCGTTAAAGGGCGTCACAGCGCCGCGGGCAATCGGTCGCAGGCGTGTGCGGGTGACGTGAGGATCAAGGTTGCGGTCCCACAGGTCATTTATCGTGCAACCGGCACCACGCATGATGACAGCGCCCGTAAAGAAGAGTATAGTTGTTCCAGCAACCGAGGTTGGAGATGCCATTGCCGGCTCAACCATAGGGGCCGCCATAAGTGTGGAGAAAAGGCAGGGGAAGAAGAGGTAGTATGAGCCGGTGGGTTTGTCCAGGCGAATTAGTTCTGCGTACGGTACCCATGATGCGGGAAGAATCGAAAGAATGCCGGTTGTCGGCGGCGAATATGGCGCCGGGGGTGGCACATCCGGAGTGACGGCCGCTGCTGAAGCCTGACTGGACAGGACTGCCGTTGTGTGAATTCTGGAAAGTGCCGGTGGGCCAGATATACGCACGACCGAAGCGCTTACTGGAATACTGGGGGTTTTCCAGCTTGAGTTACCTGTCGAGAGACTGGCATAAATCGTTCTCATCGCCCTGAACGACATCGGCCGGACAGCAACACGCCTTGGTGACAGGCATGGTGGCTGCAAGGACCGGACAGCACGGAAGCCCAACGGCTTCATGGCAGGCGACTGTGAAATACGGTTAGTATAGTTAAGGTCCAAAGCATCAGAAATTGAAGCATATTCGGGCCCTGTGTTGCCATGCAGGTCGCAGGCGGGAGGACAACTCAAAATGATCGCAATCGAGATGGTAAAGCCGAGCGAATTAGCAAAGCATCGAGCTCTATATTTTGACGAAGCATACCTTAAACAGTGTTCTTCCCAAAGCAGCTTTGATTTCCTCGAGGTCTGCCAAAGGTGGACTCAATGGCTCCTACTATCGCCTCTAATCTTTGACCGGAGTCGTGAAGGATGCTACACAAAGTCGATTTTGAGAATGTCGTGTTAGTAATCACGCTGGCATTGAGTATCCACACTACGCTCTCATTGGCTTACTATTTTCTTTTGAGAAGCGTGCCTGCCATCTTTTCGGCGACGCTGCAAGGCGCTAGAACGCCGAACGGCTACAGCCTGGTCAAAGAGGAAAACTTGAAGGCACAAGCATTACCTCGTCGCGGCCCAAAACACGATCAATTCTTTTGCATACCCGACCTTACTCGCAACCACTCCCTCACCGCTTATTATTTTCCTGTCGCGCGCTACGTGTAGCATGTTGACCCCGGCACGAATTGCGATCCTAGCAGTTGACTACCACGCGTAACCAGCAATCATTCTCAACCTTCTCTACCATCACCTCATCTGCGCCACTGTGCCACCACGAGATTCGCTTCTTTGCAACACACTACTTCTGCGTCCCAGGGACGGTAGGTTCCCACCTGGGCTCGCACATCTTGTAGACGCACCTCCCACCGCACGCACACTTGGCTGCGCCTG
The DNA here is from genome assembly GCA_021398005.1 of Sporothrix luriei. Taxonomy (NCBI): domain Eukaryota; kingdom Fungi; phylum Ascomycota; class Sordariomycetes; order Ophiostomatales; family Ophiostomataceae; genus Sporothrix; species Sporothrix luriei. Next base: position 52,590 of record WNLO01000076.1, on the reverse strand, counting down.
GTGCGCGCGCCCTGTCACGATGCCCCCTGTCGCAATACACCCACAGGCGAAGTTCGACCCCATCCCACCGGACCTCGACCTCCACGCCCTCGTTCAGGACACACCCAACTTCGAATGGGCCACACAGATCTCTGCCTCTGAGATATTTGCGCTCGGTCAGCAGCGGTTCGAGAAGCTTGTTATGATCCACGTCATCAACGGCGGCAAGCCCCTCGTTATCAAAGACTGGAACGACCGTCTGCCCAAGGACCTCTTCAGTGTCAAATGGCTCGAGGAGCAATACAACCGCAAGGAGGAGCGGGTGTGGGATATTAATGGGAAGACCAACATCCCCATGACCATGGGCCACTACTTGCGCTCCATGAAGCAGCTCACGGACCAGTGGACTCCCCGAAACTTCCGCGACGAACGCCGTCAGCGCCTCTACCTCAAAGACATCGACTGCCCGCCCGAGTGGCAAGAGAAGCTAGCCAAGGTTCTCCCACGGCTAATCTTCTACCTCAACGAGGACATTGAGGGCGGTCGCAGCACCAACCACTACGGCATGACTGATGATGGCCAGGATATGTTTGTAGATGACCGCCCAACGGCCCGTGCTGGCGACCTGATGAGCAGCCTTCCGCCCGATATGCGCGCAGAGAACCTCATGTGCTACATTGGCCACGAGGGCACATACACACCGGCCCATCGAGAGATGTGCGCCAGTCTGGGCCAGAATATCATGGTCGAAGCTTCAGGCTCTGAAAACGGCGAAATACCCGGCAGCTCGATTTGGTTTATGACTGAGACCAAGGACCGCGAAGTTGTCGGCGAGTACTTTTTGTCTATGTTGGGTCACGATGTCGAGATCGAGAAGCACTTTGCGCAAATCAACGCGTGGAAGAAAGCCGCCTTTCCCGTCTATATCGTCGAACAGAAGGTGGGCGACCTCATTCTGGTCCCGCCACTGGCGCCGCACCAGGTTTGGAACCGTGGCACACGAACCATGAAGGTGGCCTGGAACCGCACTGTTGTCGAGACACTGGAAATGGCACTGCACGAAGCCTTGCCCAAGGCGCGGCTTGTCTGTCGCGACGAACAGTACAAGAACAAGGCCATTATCTACTATACGATGAAGAAATATTACAAGGTGCTCGAATATGCACAGACGGACCGCCAACTCGTCTCATTTGGTATCGACCAGGGCACCATGCGCAACCCTGTCCGAACCTCGCAAGTCGCCGACGACTTCAAGAAGTTGATGCGGCTATTCACAGAGATCCTTGTGGACGAAATGTTCAACACTAAGGAAAAGAACGTCGAATACATCCCCTTCGATTCCAACATCACCTGCTCGTACTGCCGATCCAACATTTTCAACCGCTTTCTGACGTGCAAGCACTGTGTGCGGCCGCTTCCTGACGGTGACGAGGATACATACGATGTCTGTATGGAGTGTTACGCTATGGGCCGCTCATGCATGTGCGTTTCGGGCCTTGGCTGGTGCGAGCAGTGGCCATGGGAGGAGCTTGTCGGCAACTACGAACGCTGGCAGGCCATGGTAATAAGCAACGATGGCTTTATCGACGCCTTCACATCGCCGCCTCCCTTCGAGGTAGCTAGACTCCGGTCTGGCAAGAAGCCGGTGGCACAGATTTGCCAAGAGCAGCTTCGGCGACGGCCGTTCAGAGATATCACGAAGCCCCTGGAGAAGCCTGAGGAGCCCGAGGAGCCTGAGGTCGACGACGACGGCAAAGTTATCAAGAAAAAGCCTAAGAGTCGGTCGGCGAAGAAGGGCGATACCTACCGCTGCCACGTGTGCTGCCACAAAGATCACAGATACCGCCTCGCATTTTGCACGACACCCGGGTGCCAGGAGGCTTACTGCTATGGTGTACTGTACCGGGGCTTTGACATGATGCCCCAATCAGTGATGCAAATGGAGTACTGGAAGTGCCCCAGGTGCATGAAAATCTGCAACTGCGGCGCCTGCAGGCGAGCGGGCATCACCAACCCGTACATCCCGAAAGGCACTCTTCTTGGCCACGATACACGTCCCATTGCCGACGACCGCAGTGTCGAGTCGCTCATCAATTTCCGATTACACAACTTGCTGTGGCTGAAGAACAGCGGCGAGGAGGGTCGCAGTATTGCCAGCAAACGCATGCAAAGGTTACGACAAGAAGCCGACGCAGCAAAAGCCCAAGGAGCCGAGGGGGAATTGGAGAATGGTTTCGGTAGTATACAGAATGGTGGCCAGGACCACATCATGGTAGACAATGGCCATGGTTTGGGGGCCACGGCGGTGGCCGGACCTGACAGTGCCCATCCTCTTCACGAAATTCATGGCGGCGAGTCCGGCGTCAACCTGTCTTTGATTCAAAACGGCTCGGCTACATCTTACCCGGAGCTGGTCGACGACTATCCTAACCCGTCGGATTCCATGCTCAACAACGAGATAGCGGCGACGACCTTTGGCAGAGCGTACTACATGGACGACGACGACAGCCCGAACAAGATCTTGTTCGACCCGTACCATGAGCCTGCGCCGAATCCCGTGGTAGGCAGCTTAGGCTCGATGGATACACTGCCTCAGTTCTTGGAGGGCTATATGCACAAGCCGATCCGCAAACCAAAGCAGGAGAAAGACCTAGATCCCGATTACACCGGCCCCAAAAAGAGAAACCGGAAGGTTACGAAGCCAGCCACTGACGCTGATCCTAACATGAACCTCGACCCAGCGCTGCTGAATGCACAGCACCCACCTACTGCGACAACCGCTATTGGCAATGGTGCTGCGGCTGCGGGAGATACTGCCGGTTCCGAAGCCACTGCAGCTGCAGCTCCTCCGGCGGCTACCTCGTCCATCGAAGCCGTGATCGCAAAGGCCATGGCAGGTGCCATTGCACAGGCAGATGGTGCAGCGAATCAGGAAGCAGAAACGGTTGAAAACAACAATGCCGATACGGTCAATAATGATGTCGAAGAAGAGGAGGCCAACAGACCGACACATGGGTATCCCGCCAATATTATCGAACTTCGGCACGCAAGGCCAAAGATTTCGTATCTTGTCGATGAAGCCAGCGGTGACGAAGCCGAGGAAGAGGTCACAACGACCAAGGAGAAGATTGCTGTTGTCAACGACACTGATGTCATTCCATCAGTCGAAAAGGAGCCGTCTGCCGACGTTGCTCCGACGTCACCATCACCATTGCTGGCTAAGAACGCCATAGAGACGGCAAAAGATACGGCAGCTGCAACTGCCGCCGCTACTGCTTCCGCTTCCAAAGAGGTCGGACAGGCACAACCCGAGCGTCGGAAACGCGGCCGGCCGCCACGGTCAAGCATGGGCGACTTGGCAGGTGCAGTCGCCACGCCTTCTAGCGAGCCTGCGGCAAAACGGTCTCGCATTGCCGCCTCCCTTGCGTTTGCTGGAAAGAAGTCCGTGGAGGGCTTTGGCAGCGCCTGGAAGCCAGTCAACGCGGCTGGTCCCGGACGGCCACCCAACAAGCGGCCAACAAGTGTAGCTGGCGACGGCAACGGCGACGACAACAAAGATGACAGCGACAACTCGTTCCGAGGCCCCAGCAGTGCTCCGCCAAAGAGGAAGCCGGGCCGGCCACCTAAGAGCGCGGGTCGTCCCAGCCTCCCTGCCGAGCGTCCCGGCAGTCCCACTACCCCGGGTCACCTTCCGCCGCCTCCCACCCAGTTCATGTCCATGGCAGAACGCATGGCGCTCAAGGGCAAGAAGTTCAAGATAGGTGGCAAGAAGAAGAACAAGGACAAGGAAAGCAGCGCAACACCTTCATCTGTCAATTCGTCGTCAACGGCGACCGCCTCTGCCCCTGCGTCCAAGGTTTCGTCGGCTGTCATGATTGAGCCCGTGGACGAGCCAAAGGGTATACCATCGTCATCGACAAAAGAGACGAGGTCTACGCCCAAGGTTGCTCCAACAGTCACTCGTCGCCGTACAAGCCTGTCCGACGAGAGTAGCAATGACGAGTTCCCCCGTCCCACGCCGTCCTCCTTGCCCTCGCGCGGCGCCTTAGGCAGCCGTGGACGTGGACGTGGACGTGGACGCGGACGTGGCCGGCCGGCCGGGCGGCCCGTTGGGGTATCTCGTGATAGCGGCCCGACCATTGTGCGGCTTGTCAGTTCAGACAGCGAAATCGGTGATAGTGGCGACGAAGGCTACGACGGTGGCGGCAAAACGACACCTGTTTCGCAGCAAAGAAGTGTCTCCGAGAGCAACTCTGACGATAGCGACGGCTCCGACGCGGGCGCACCTAATGTTCGCAAGACCTACTTTGCGCGCCGTGGCGGCGGACTTCGTGGCCGTGGCCGGGGACGTGGTCGAGGCCGTGGGCAGTCCCAGGCGTGACCAAGTAGGACCTAAAAGTCTAACTGGTCTTGCGGAGTCGATCGCCCTCTGATTGTTTTTTTTTTCCTCTTTTTTTTTTTTTTTTGCTTTCTGTTCTCTTCATATACCATTTGCTTTACATCCATGTTTTTCTTTCTTATTTCAATTCTTCGGAGAGTAGTTTAGTCAATGGTTAGGCTCTTTTTGCTACTTTCATTTTGTCGACTTCGAATACATCCTAGAGAACGCCGATGTGGCCGTTCCATTTACATTTTGCCGTTATACCTAATCTGCAAATGCAAATCCCCGCCCCAAATGCAGTAGCACACGTCCTTTTTCTTCCGGGTCCCTGTCGATGTATATGCACAGTCGTTGGCTATGCCTTGTTCTTGCCGGTGGGCGGCTGCTTCGTATTGTGTGCGGCCTTGGCCTGCTCGACGGCGTCTTTTACGTTGAAGTTAGACCGGTCAGCCTTGACGTTCTCCTCGCTGTCCGAGGCCAGAGAAGGCATCCACTCGCCCTCGCCCTTTTTCTGGCGCTGCAGGGAGGCCTGTTTAAGCTTCTCGACCTCGAATTCGGGGTCATCTTGAGGTGTGTTAGTGATGGGAAAACGGAAGGTAGCGAAAGAGGGGCAAGCGGCACTCACTGCTCTCGGATTCGCCGTGCCTCCGAACGATGGTCGTCGACAGCGGGCGGACTGCTATTGAAACGACTGCAGAGGTTGGGCGGAGGCTGAGAATGCTGGTACGAAGCAAAGATGCCATGTTGGATGATGCGGTTGACTGGTTGTGGCGACGAAAGGGTTCAAAAAGTCGAGTGTTGATTAAGAGGCAAAGTCGTACTCCGTTGATAAAGGACTGATGATGAGGTGTATCAGGTTGAACTTCAATTGCCGAGAACAAAAGGTGTCTCTTCGTATGCTGCACCTCGTTCCTCAAAGGCCGCCTTCTCAATGGTCACTAAGAACGTGTGTATGACGTAATTGTTCGGGCAAAGAACGTCGACGAATAATCGAGCTCTCTCTCTTACCAAACCAGCAATTAAGAGAACAACTCCGGCATCCGTCGGTGAAAGGGTCCATTTTCTTAAAATTGAATTTTGTCTTTTGTCTCTCTGTTACTCCTTTGGCATGCTCTGAAGGTTGCACAGCGTTGTGATGATTTTATTGTCATCGTTCAAATGATCAATCGATGTGCTTCAACCACGTTCCCGAGTCAGCCTTTCAAACTGAGAATAGGAAGGTGTAGCTCTTGTATTAAATAAAACTTATCTGTGTTATATTATGCAAACATTCTTTTGCCTACTGCGCGTGGTATCGTGCGGTTTATTTTGTGCACAAACCAGTCGAAATACTGTTCATTCTAGAAGTATTAAAGTATTTACAATAGAATTAATTAAAACTACACAAAAATAGAATACACCAGCAAAATAGCAAAGATAAATCATAGAGAACCTTGAAAGGACATAACAAATGAATTACCAATTCCAATAATATTTGAGTTCCTAACGTTGTCATAGCCATGAGAATGTTTCTGTGTGATGCTTTTCAAGAAGTACGAGAGGTATTAGGAGTACACTACGAGATGACGAAGTCACAACTGGCCCCATCAAAGTCCAAGCTCCCGCCAGCCCACTTCTAACTCCGGGGATGGCTGGGGTGGCCTATGGCGTGTTTTACGGTTCATGCACCGCCCGGGATGCCACCCCCAGCTTACGGTAATTGCCAATGGGCCGGACGTCACGTGGAAGATGAGATCACTGGTGCGCAGCTCAACCCCTTTTCATTACAACCCAGCAAGCAAATTTCATGCAGGCAGCCAACCCGCCTGCATAGCCACCCGAGAAGAGATGCTGCAATCTGCCGGAGAGGGACACCGAGGAAGAGGCCACCCATACTAACAAGCCTCGCGGTAGTGCCTTGCAGAGAGCCTCTCACGTTTTGGAGAGGGAGTTTGCAGCCCAAACACAAGAACATCACAGCCCCCCAAAATGGCGAACGGACACCGTCCGAGAACAAGAAACAAAAGAAGTTAAAGCTCAGATGCAATCAGAGTGCGTATGAGGAATGGCAAGACCTTTGCATATCTTGGACCAAGCGACACAGCGGGCATTTCAAACCATGCCTCTTCTTCTGCCAAAAATAGCAATGCAGCTTTTCGTTCCACGGTTTGTTGGAAGATCCAGGCCTTTTTTGTTTCTGGTCACTTTATCCTCTCCTGTCCCCCTGCGTCGTATCGCTTATTCTGACTTGTGCGTTTTTCCTGTCTGTGCGATATGTGATGGGCTACTGTAAACCAGGCAATTTAAACATGGGACGGATCCAAAGGCACTATATCAAAAACACTCCGGCGGGGTCCCAGTTGATTGTTTCCTGCGTGGCCTGCCCGCTTGGTATATTACTACCCGTCTCTCTTATCAGTGGAAAGGGAAAATGGACACAGAAGTGCTTGATTGATCAACCCAGGATTTGGTGTCCCTTTGTGCCTTGCTGTTCGTTTTTTCTTGTACGCCGTGTTTCTGCCCTGCCGGTTCGTTTTAAAGTGTGAATTGCGCGCACAGAGCCTGCGTGATCTTCCCATGGGGGTTCCCTTTGAACGAAGAGAACAAGCCAGGATGCGATAGACCCTTGTCTTCCTGACATGGTTTTTTCTTTTTCTTTTCACTTCATCTTCGATCGCTTTCGAGTCTCTGGAGCCAATGGACCGCGCGGCCAATTTAATTGAATGCATACCGATACGCGCCATCCGCGGCTAGGGTGTTGGGTAAAGTAAGCAGGGGAACATACTCTATACGGACACGATCGTTGATGGGCCAGTGATAACGGGTACCGTGAGGCCGAGAAAGAGACTAAAATTTTGTGACGAAGCGGGAACGGGTGCCATTGACAGGCCTGTCGTTCATTGATAGAGGAGACAAGCAGTGACATGGGGGCCACGCAGAGTCTTCACCGCTCTTTACAGGGGTTTCCAGGCTCTGCTGATGTTCTTGGTGGTGTGGAAGGAGAATCATCGTGGACGATCATGGTGTAGGGCTACGACTATGGATTGGCCAGGCCAGAGGGCAAAGAGACTGTAATCGAGTGGCAAAATGACAGCTCTAGAACATTATGGCGCCTGAGCAAGGCAAACTGTTGAGAAAGACAGCACCACTTCATGCACACAATGTTGCTGGATACTTTGGCTCGTTTGGGTAAGCTGAGCCTGGGCTTCCAGGGAAAGGCGACAAACTCGAAGTAAGGGATGTAAGTCACGCGAGAAAAACGACAGGCAAACGATACAAGGTAGCCTTTCATGTCGTCTCCCTGGTCCAAGCCGTTTCCTTCGGTACAGGTCATTTCTGCACAAGATCGGCTTGATGTGCACGGTTTCTGTGCAGTTTCTGTGCAGCTCTTTTCTTTTTGTTTTCTTTCCAAGAGTGAGACATCTGTGAGCTTTGCTTGTCTTGCTGCCTGCCTTGAGAGGAGAGCGTGTCCGTCGATAAAGGAATGGCGCTGTTGCTAGGCGAGACAGTGGTCGTTTGCTGGACGACGTGAAGCTGAATTCCGGCGCACCGCCGCCGAATAGAGCAATGGGCACAGATACACATGTTGGATGCATATTTGGGTTCATTGCCAAGACGTCTAGACACGAGGATATTTTGACTGTCTCAGTATTTGGAGATATTTGAACTGCTGTGTCCTTGAAATACTTCCATTTCTTTGTTTCTCTAAGCCCTCTTTTCCTCTTTCCGGTTCAGTTTTGATTATCAATATGCTTGTTCATCATGGAGCGGGGCTGCAAATACCTTAAGGCATTTGCTCTCTGCCCATCGAGCTATGGGAAGCTGTGAACATATATGTCGGAGAGAGCGATTGCTTTGAGTAAAAGTCGCGATGCAATATAGCCTTCCGGCACACACAGCCAAATGAATTGGCATGTTTTGTCGAGCAATGCCGTGAAGCGAACACTAAAATGCATTTAGAGCCGCTGGATGGTAAGAAACATTGTCCAATGAGGGGGACCGTCCAAGGCTTCCTCATAAGCACCCTCGCTGTTCTCTTCCCTCATCCTTCCCATCCCACGACCGCTCCCCGCCTCCTGAAACATCGCTCTATCCACGGCTCAGTTGGGGTACGTGGGGGGTTTGAATTACTCCTTCCGCTGCGGTCTTGGCTCTACTCAAGTCGTGATGATTTCTTCACACTGTCCGGCAAGACATGCAGTTTTGCTAGTCGAGGCCGTTCATATGAAAGAAACACATCCCATTCCCGGCTGGGAGAATTTTGAGTTGCGAAAGTATCACCATGCACAACTCCACTGTTCTTTCCTTTTCAAAACGTGGTCCGTACCTTTCCCCTGAAAACTTAAAAATACGACGTAAGAGCATAGGGACAAAAGGCGCAAGGGTATCAGGTTGGTAACGGACGTGCACCCACCGCCTCTACGACAGCCAGGAACAGGTACGATACATCTTACAAGATATGCGGGCGGGATCGCCCCTGGGAACGGGGCCGACTTGAACATCTTTGACGTGCGTAGGAAGTCGTCAAGAATTCAAGAAAGCAAAAAGGCAAGACATGGCAAGCAAGGTGAAAGAGTTGGCCGATCGAAAGGGTCGTCGTCCCTACGGAGTAGGCGAGCCAGGCGTCAAGGACAAGCCCGTCGTCGCACTGTTCTGTCTGGCCTCACCTGACGTCCAGTCAGCAGACGGTGGCCAGAGTGGACAGGCCGTCCCTGTCTCGCGATACCCAAATTTGCAGCTTCAGAGACGTTAACAAACTTATGGATCCTCTTCTCGTCCAGCTCTCCCTCCACAACCCCAGTCCACCCTTACCCCAGCAAGGCGGCAAGTGATGATAGGTCAATAGCGCAGAGCTTTTGAGGCAAACGTCGTGTCAAGAGGTGAGCTCTAGGTCGAGAACCAGCGCCAAAAGAGCGGACAAAAGTACATCGTATTACCTGTGTGAGTTACGATGTAGAGATTTGCTTCGTCAAAGTGTTGCACTGTGCAGAGATACTCCGTGTTCTGTGTCGCATGCAAGAACAACTCCATACGGAGTAAATTGCAACCAAGGGCTATCAGTGCACACCAACCAGGAGGGTTCTGGGCCAGAAAGAACCACCTGCCAAGACTAGGGCGAAGCACCTTCCTGGACCCCCCCCCCTTTTTCTGTTTCTGATTCGGTCGCCGTCTTGAGGCAGTTTCACTGTTCAGGCCCTCGGAGCAACCCCCCCAAACAACAAACAACAAACATGCTCCAGCGCGAGTGAACCCAGGAATTAGTCCGTAAATTGCCTGTACTCCGTATCTTACAACTCTCCGCAGGCCCTCACAGCTGTCGTACTCCGTGCTCCGCAGTGCAAGGAGATTAGAGTCCAGCGGCTATGCACTGACATCCACCATATCCGCCCCAAAGGTCATGCAAGGCGAGTCGCTTTGGTATTGCGCTGGAGTACGACGTACAGCGATGGGGCACTCTAAATTGCATTGTTCGAGCCCCTTTTCTGCGAGGCAGCGAGGTGAAGCGAGACAACCCACAGAGGTTCGGTTGAATGTCGCGTGCCCCGTACGGAGTGCACATCTTGATTCTCATCCTTCTCGTCACCTGGTGCGTGCCGACATGACTGATCATCGTTCTGCGAATCCATTTGCCTCCAGAAGACGGCATCGCCGTGAACAAAGTGCGTATGCGGAGGAACAGCTCTGGAAGCTCCGATATGCAGCGAGCAGTCGGAATGCATCGGAGTGCTGGCGCAGCAGCGGACTTGTCAGGAATGCGACGGTTGCGTGAGCAAGTGGCATGCTGTTGCTAGCAAAATGCATCCGGCCTGCACGCCAGCGAAATTCGATGGGCACGCGGGACACGGACACAAAGAAGGCGGAAAAGACCTGAAGGAAAGAAACAGGCGGCGCTGTCGCTCCTGCCGCCAGCTGCTGTCCAATGTGACCGAACCCTGCCTGCCTGTCTAGGCCTGTCACAGCCAGACGGCCTAGCGCTTGGTCAGGGCTGGGCCAATGGCTGTGTGGCAAAAACTCTGGTGGCAAAACGGAATGCAGAGTGAAAATGCAGAAAAGCGGGGTCCACGTTGCGGCGGGCCACTGATTATGGTGTGGAGTCGAGCACGCTACGCCTGATGTGGTCCAAAATGAGCAGCAAGGTGTGAGTGGAGACATTATATATGGGTCCAATTGCTCTTTCCTTTTGCTTTATTTGCCCTTTGGCTGTTTGGGGCCCAGTCCGGTGGACACAGTGCGCGGAGGACGTGCATAGTCAGTTCTATTTCCGCAGCGCCTTGCTGCCCCTTTGCATTTTGTTTTGATTCTCCACTGTTCTTCAACCTTTTTGGTTTGTTTTTGTTTTCTTCTTCCTGATCCGTTCTCGGCCACCTGATGCAGCAGTCCAGGAACACCAACCCGCACTGTGTCTTCTGCACCACCCTTCATCCGGCCTAGCCATGCCGCTATTGGACCAGCTCAGACGCTGCGCCCCTCCTTCGCCTCTCTCGTCCAGCGCTCCAGCGAAAAGAACTCACATCTTGCGGCACTGTGCTCATCATCATGCAGCCTGCTGCATGGTTCCCTCGCCTCTACTCCAACTTCCCAGCCGCTCTGCTTCGTCCATATGGAGTACGCTATTTCTGAGCTCCTTTCCTGTTCGCTTCGTGGTTGTCTCACAGGGCATACACCGTGCACACACCAGCCTTTGCTTTCCCATCGTGCATGATGCTCTTTTGTCGCACACACCATTCCTCGCCAGCTCTTACCGTACAGCACGATCCACTAGCTCCTGCACACTGTATACGTACCGACACCAGAAATTTTCTCCTGGCTAAACCAGGGCGTTAGTTGTTTTCCTCGGGCAATTTTAGTGGTTGACAGGACCCTCGATTAACTGTTCGTTAGCCCGCATTGCGTCGAACCGTGCACTGTGCTTCTCGACTTTCTGGAGTGAGTGCCTACTGGCCGCTTCTGGTGGGTTTCTGCCTGCTTCCAGGGCCCAGTCCAACATTGTCCTGCTTTTGTAGCCGCAGGATTTGCTTGGCCTCGCCTTCCCCACACCCTCTTGACCTGTGGCACTTTTCAACCACCCGCTCTTTCCCACTTCCCTTGCTCTTTCTTTCTTCGCTCTTTTCCCTCCCACACCGTACTAGAGATTCTCACACCCAACCACCACCAACCGATCAAAAGTGCCCTCTCTCCCAATCCTGTTTCTCTTCTTCTTTCGCAACGTGCATCTTCCATCTTTCCAACCTCTCTTTTTCGCACACCACACCCAAGCAAGCATTTCTTCCTCACTTTTCTCCCCCTCTCTTCTTTACTACAGTCACATCTTACTATTCTCTCTTTTCGCTCTTCGTTGTATACGTTCGTCGCTTTCTTCTTGATACCATCTACCTTTTCTCAGTTCGGTCTTCTCTCACTTCTTGTTTCCTATCCTCTATTTCGCCAATATCGAATTCGACAGATCTGGTCTTCGACTACCTCACGAACCTGGAGTTGACTTTGCAAAGCAACTTGATTGAACAATCCCTCGACACCGCTGGCCGAACTACTTTGTGAGGCAAACGGTCAAAATAAGCACGCCACTTGGGAGTCACCTGCACAATCCAAGATCGAGTCATATTTCTACCTAAATCAATACATGCAAATCTCACAACCACGGCACTCCTTCACCTCCAAACGACACCACATCCTCAAACAACCTACAACAACCCTAACCCAATATCTATGTTGATTTGATTTCAACATCCATCGGTCGATAATGTCTTACTACTACAATGCTCACCAGCAACATACCACGTCGGCAACGGCTTCCGCTGTCAGCCACTCCCACCACGGTGGCCGGAGTCGGCGGGCGCCGCGCCTGTCCGTGTCTCAGAATGCACACAAGCAGCAACAACACCATCAGTACCGCCAGATTCGCTCCATCAAGGAGATGACCGACAGCTTGAACCTGACCGCCTTCCGCGTCAAGTTTGAGGCTGGCCGCTCGTTCGACTTAGAAGACGATATGGAGTTCTGCCCATCCTTGCTGACCGAGAGCGACTTGGTTTCGATTCACAGTGCCTCGTCTGAACGGTCGTCGCTGGCAAGTAACTCCCCGGAGCACTCGCCATCGCAACCTGCTCAGGCAGCACCTGCGTTCTCCCTTAACGCATCGTCTCCTTCTTTCACTCTCCCCGCGCTGCAGCAGACGCCGCAGCACACGATGAAACTTCATCAACCCGCCGCCACCCGCGCCCGCAACCCCATTCCCATTGTCAACCCTGGCTCTCGCCCCGGCTCCCATATGAGCATGGCTACACCCGTTCAGCCGTCGGTGTCCCCAAGCATGCGTCTCCCGCAGCAGACGATCGGCACTGTCTGGTAAGGTAGCCAATGCTATGTTTCTGCTGATCTTGCTTCCTTACGTTTCTGTCATGTGCAGAGAAATAAGAGCAAAGATCTTCTGGTGCAGTTTTGGTTATCTTTCCTTTCAGTACTTCCAACCTGTGTGCACGGAGGGTTTTGGAAATGGAACAGCAACGCGTGGCAACCCCAATTTGCTTCGTTTCTATTGACAGCCAGCTATCTTGACACGGTCACCGACAAACTCAACCGACAACTAAAAAAAAGAACAAATGAACGCGGCGGGCCATTGATATTCATTGCGGACTTTCTTTCACTGCGTGGGGCGGGCGCGACGAAACAGACGAATAGAGAGCGGATACCCGGTATCCTCCTACCTCATCTTGCATACGACTTCTTTGCGGGGACCGGATTTCCGATTCGACCAGTTTATACGTCGTGCTTTTTCGTTACCTATCTATACCCCTCTGTACAAACTATGCCACCTCTTACTCGACGACGTCTACCGATTACCGCCGACATATTCCCTTTGTTCGTCCTACTCCACCGACCGGCACGGCACGGATGATTATCGACGGACCTCGCTCTTGTTTCTTTGTTCTATTCCCCTTCAATGTTGTCTCTATTAATTTCTTGTTTTGTTTCTTTCATCGGTCGACAAAATATCGAAAAGAAAAACATACCCCGGTTGGGAACAGCGGTGTTTCCCAGTTTCGAAAGATAATGGCTGTCTCGACTTGACGAATTGGCGTTTTTTTGCTTTGTTCTTTTCAGCACCGGCGACTGACTTTTCAAGCGCTAGCCGGCAAATCTTAATCCTCTGCATATTCGGTTTTTTATTTACGACCACGGAGTTTTACGGAACTGCATCAGATCTTCTTTGCTCTATTTTTGCGTCATACAGGAGCGGGCGACTTTTTCTCTACTACTACGATAAAAAACGGTTCATTATGGGTCCACGAGTTGAAAGACAAAAAATATCTGTTTTTTTAGATCAAGTCTCTTTTTTCAGCGGCTTCTTCTTTCTTTCGCCTCCTGGTTTTCATTATTTCATCTCTCATTTTTGGTTCCCGCACGCTGTCCAAGGACTCCAGCGGTTGGCTGGGAGTTGCGTTGTTGCTTTTTTACTCGGTGTTTGATGTTTTGGTTTTTTACAAATCAAAGGGATTGTCTCTTGTCATTTTGTCATTTTGGAGCCACATAGGGGATAGGCTTGCAGGCAACGAAAGCGGCCTTTGCGTTGCGTTTGGGTTTATTGTGTTTTTATTTTTCCCTTCTGGTTTGTCTCATATCTTGTCGTCATCTTGCTACTACCTCTTTTCTTTTCATTGTCGTTTTTCACCTTTTGGGAACAGGTTTTGTGAAACCGGATCTCGCTATGTCTCCGTTTCTTGTTCGCTTTTCGCAGCTTTCAGGAAACTGAGCATGTGGGAGGGTTTCTTGCGGAGTTGGTATCTTGCGTTTTGGCACCTGTCTACGTCTACGTTTTTTGTCTTGGAAGATTCCCGTGTTGCGATTCGAGATATGAGACTACCTGTGGAAAGGGGGAACATGAGGAGCAAATGGAGCATTTTTTGCGTCGTTCTGCATATTCTACTTCGTTGTACCATTTGGCAGCGACTCGGATATCGGCTAGCCTTTTTTTATAGCTATTTACGTGTTTAACCTTCTTGCCTGTGGAGTGCCTTGTTGCCCGTGAAGTTACTTGATTCTACTCCGTTGACGTCTTAGTATCCCAGACGTGTTTTAAATTGTGTGATGTGATGTATATACCAACTGCTGTCGACAACTATTCTGGTATCATCTAATTAACGTCATAATTGCGGTCCTGCGTGGAGAGCCAATGCACCAAGCGTCCAGAGCCGCCCAAGCACTACTCCCCTCTTGAATACACCCTGCTTGAATTAATATCAAGATCTGCCTGTCTTAAGCGAGGGGAGGTTGCGCAAACATGATTAACATGAGACGGTGGACTTGGCGTTGGTGAGGTTGTTGTTCGACTTTCAATATGATTTTGCGAACCATATGGAGCTGAGCGCTGCAGAGTGTGCGCATGTCCTACCTCGACTTCTATCAGAAGGGTATTTCAATATAACAGCCGTAATGGCCCTCTGTGAGCCACGATAACGTCACAAGGCGAGGGAAGATATCGAGGAAGAAGACTTCCTGAACCTCAAACGTCGAAACAAGCTTTCGCTACGTGCTGTTGGTCTCCTGCATTGACGCTATGCTGGGTTGGGGCAGATGATTCCGATGACACTCGTAAACATCAGATAGCCGTAAATCAAATGTCCTGCACTGCCATCCTGGACCAGACCAGAGTCGACTGCATGTAAGGTTGGTCATCCTTTGACTACTTTTTATGGTCTCCCCCGTCCGGTTCCCCCGCATCTTAGAACGCTTCCTGACCCTCGGCACTTGCGTTTTATGCCGTCTCCTTTGGCCAGAGTATACCGCAAATAGAGTTCTTGACGGCCAGTTACCCAGTTCGGCCTTATAAATGCGGTGTGAGAGGAGAAAAGATATAAGGAACGAAGCAGCATTAGATTCATTTGACTTTGTTGATTTTGAGGCTTGTTGCTGATTCAGGTGATCTCGAAAAGCAACGCGCTATTGAGTTCCTTTTAAGTTTCGATTTCCTTATTAACTTGCCAACGCCATTATAAGCAAGCGCTATTAACAACCTTTCAAAATGCTCACGTTTACGCCGGTCCACGCAACGTTTGGTGCCGAGGTGCACGGCGCCGACCTTGCAACACTATCGGATGCGGGCCTCGACGAGATCAAAGCCGGCATCGCCAAGGTAATTGGTTCTGTCTTGCGAAACAAAGAAAAACCCAACAAAACAAAGGGGGGTTCTTTGCCTAACCAGTCTGTAGTATGGCTTCCTCGTCTTCCGCGACACGGGCCTTGACGACGACAGCCATGTCACCTTCTCGAAGCGTCTCGGTGATCTTGACAACATTGCGCGATTTCTATCGCCCGGCCGCAAGATGCGGTACCGCCACCTCGAGCTCTTCGATGCCGGCAACCTTGATGCCGACGGCAACGTCCTCGACCCCGATTCGTCCCGTGCCCACCAGGCAAAGGGCAACTGCATTTTCCACGTTGACTCGTCCTTCAACCCACGTCGTGCGTCGTACTGTCTGCTGCGCGCTGTCGAACTGCCGCCAGCCGGTGCTGGCGGGAACACAACTGACTTTGCCGACTCGCGCACCGCGTACGACAAGCTGCCGGCCGACCTGCAGCAGCAGCTCCTGGCCAACAACTACGTGGGCCGGCACTGCATTGCACAGTCGCGCAAGCTGGCCGACCCGGCGTTCTACCACGACCTCGACCCGGGGTCGCAGCCGCACATGCGCCACCACATCCTGCAGCGGCACGAGCCGAGCGGGCGGCTGAATCTGTATGTGGGTGCGCATCTGCATAGTCTCGAGACCAAGGCCAAGGGTCTTGTGGATGCCGACGAGTCGACCCGCCTCATCCAGCAACTCAACGCGCATGTGAGCAGCGCACCGTTTATCACGTCGGTGACGTGGCAGCAGCCTGGCGACATTGTCATGTGGGACAACCGCGCCGTGCAGCACCGGGCGGGCGCGGGGTCGGATGGCGCGCACAAGCGCGACCTGCGGCGCACGACGGTGCATGACGACAGCCCTACCGCGTGGGGGCTGAATGCGACATCGACAGCGATGCCTGGGTTTGTGTATGACCCGACCACAGGTAACACGACCGGGGCGATGTCTTCTGAGCTGCCCGCGCCTGTTCCTGTCGCTGTGTCGTAGAGATGCCGGCCGTACAGGGATGTGCGAGTGACTCTTTTATGTGGTGCTTGGTACTTTCAGATTGTAAAACCCGCAGTGTATTTGCTCTCGTAGTGATGTCGATAGGAAAGCTGATAGCATTGATTTATACGTATCATTGCCGTCACCTGTCCAGCCCACGCGCTTTGACAAAACGGTTTATCTGTTCGCGTGTCAACTTCTCGTTGTACTCTTCGCTGGCCATGTAGAACGAGATCATCTCTTGGGTGCAGTCGATGGTGGCTTCCATGTCGAGTCCGCTCTCGGCCAACCAGCGAATCAGCCAGTGCATCGTTGCTGTGCGGCCACCGTCGGCTGGTGGTGTTTCTTCCGACGCTGTGTTGCTGCTACCGTTGCTAGCATTGGCAACGCTGCTGCCGTTGTTATTGTTGTTATTGTTGTTCCCGCCACCATAGCTGCTCTGCGTTCCGGGGTTCATGCCTTGTGGCATGTGCTGCATGGGGCCACCGCCACCGAGAAGAGCGGCAGCAGCAGCGACTTGTGCCTGGGCGTGAGCAAAGGCCACGGACCGAGCCGACGACATGGCTGGAAAGCCACCAGCAGTCGTCGGCGTGCCCATACCGCTCATGCCAGGCGTGCCTGGTGTCCCGCCACCGGGGGTGCTCGCTCCCGGACCCAGAGAGGAGAGGGAGAGCAATAGCGGCGGCGGTTGAATCGACGAAGACCCAGCGCCGCCCATGCCTCCAGGCGCGGCGCTGTTGTTACCACTGGCACCCACATTGCTGCCGCCGGGGCCGCTTCCGCCTACGGTGCCCATGGTCTGGCCCATGAGGCCGATGCCGCCGCCGTTGTTCGATCCACCGGACGTTGGCGGCTGAAGGACGAGCACCCAGACAATGGCTGTCACGGCAATGACATGTGGAGGGTAGAGCAGCGGAAGGTCGGTCATGTAGTGGTCGTTGACGATGGACCACGCCTGGGTGAGCTCGTCGGGCGTCAGGCCCAGCTCAGCCTGCAGGGTCTGGAGGGTGCGGTACGGCGCGTGGATGATAAGGTGGGAGGAGAGCTCGGAGATCATGAAGAACTCGCACTCGCCGAGGCGGGCAATCTCGAGGCAGTGGGTGTCGGGCCACAGGACTTTGGCCTCCTGGACGACCTGGCGGATGTGCTGCGGGCACTCTTCGGTCTTGCATGCGAGGTAGAGCGCGGTGGCCATGGCGAGGTAGGGGTTGGTGCGGCGGATTTCGACCTTGCAGTAGAATCGTTTGAGGTAGACCTGGGCGGTCGCAAGGGCCTGTTGGCGCGCCTGCAGGCGCTTAGCAAGGCGGTTGAGCTCTGGCTCGTTAGTATGGCAGCACAACAGAGCAGCTAGCTTGAAGAACGGATGCCACTCACGTTGTGAGAAGAACAGGCTGAGGTGACGCCATTCCGGCAGCGGGTACATCTGCACGAGGCTGCGCTCTTCGTCTTGCTTGCGTTGGCGAAGAGCGGCCAGCTGCTCCTTGGAGAACTCCCAGAACCGCCGTTGTGTCGAGTCCCAGTAGCTGGCCGCCATGCTGAGGATATGTGGCCGAAAGCAAGGCCGGCGGGGAGACGACGGCCGGGCTTGTTCGAGGCTGGGAGCAATGGGTGACCTGAGGCGTTGAAGGGTGTCGAGAGTCGGCTGCGGCGAGCTGACCGAACGGAGAGCTTCTTCAGTGAATTACAGCTTGTACAGCGCTGGACGTTACATAAGCAGCGCTAACCACGTGCGCTAGAAGTTGGTGGCAGAGGTCACTGCAACCAGCCGTCGTTGATGAACCAGAGTGCCGACCCCGGAAACAAAGACCAGCTGTTGCGTTTTTTTTTTTTTTTTTGTAGATTTTACTTCAACTGCTTCAAAGATACCAGACATGAGGGAAGTAGTGTATCTTTCACTAGACGTACTTTCTTACTGTATATTGAGCGCCCTTGTTAATGTCTCTCGGTGGAGCGGAATTTTAGCATTAAATTGTACCCGACTAGATCTAACCCAGGCCGCTGCCAGCCGTCGCTGCTTCCTTGTCAGCTTTCCTAATTTTGCACACATCGTCATTTTCTACTGGACGGGTTAGCGCCATTTCTCCCGCCTCTAGCTGTTTTTCGTCCAACTTTTCCCTCCTTCCCGTCTCCCCCTCCATGAACTTAAACCGACGACATTGAACTTTGAACGACGATAAGACAATATATAGAGAGCCCGCTCCAAAGCCGACCGCCCACTCTGACCACGAGAGAGCTACCTTCAGCTTCGACGACTCTGGGTTTGTGCCGATATCTATCTCGCGCACACATTATTTCAATTCCACTCTCATAGCTTCAGGTGTCTCCAGTTCTTCAATCGACGACTGACCGCATCGTCGTTCTCGGCTCTCTCCATCCCTCTGCCGACCTTTCCTGCTTCCACAATGCTGAAGTTGTAAGACAACGGCGCCCCCTGGAACGACTACTATCCCGACCGAACAAACCGGGATCCGACAATCTAGCCCCCAGCCTGTCATGGTTTGCTTGTCATGACGGCCGGCGACAACACGGCTCCCGGAGCTTCAGAAGGAGCTCCGATGCCGCCCAGTCCTTCCAAGGCTTCCTCATCGTACCCTTTCAATGCCCCGGCAGCCGCCTCGGGCCCGGACACTGCTGTGTTGCGCACCATGGAGGGCGAGTCGCAGGTCCAGCGGGACAAGCGTGTCAAGGAGCTCTGGCAGCGTCTTGATCCCCAGGACGACCGCGAGCTGGATCTCAAGGGCCTTAAGAAGGGCCTGCGGCGGATCGACCATCGTGTGTACCCCGGATCTCTGGGATGGGGGCAGGAGAACAATGTACAGTGCAATTTGCTAACTGTGGCAGCTATGAAAAATGCCGACGACATGTTGCGGGAGATTATCGACATTGTTGACGTCAACGGAGACGGAAAGATTCAATATGAAGGTGGGGGGCAGCAAGAGACCGGGCGTCTGAAAGAACGAGAAAAAAAGAAGACGAAGAAGTACAGGCGAGGGAGGTATTGAACATTGCATTTGCTAACGCCTGTCTTTTTCTTCTGAACTTAGAATTCCGTGTCTTTGTCGAGGCCGCCGAGCGCCAGCTTCTGCTGCTCTTCCGCTCCATTGACCGCAACCATGACGGCCGGCTCAACAAGGCGGAACTGCGTTCGGCGTTCCAAAAGACCGGCCTGTCCGTGCCGTTGCGCAGGCTGGACGGCTTTTTCGACGAGATCGACATGAACCACGACGGCTACATAACGTTTGACGAGTGGCGCGACTTCCTCCTCTTCATCCCTACCAAGGGCAGCGACTCCCCGCTGGAGACTGCCTGGTCGTACTATGCGTCCACTGTGATCCTCAACGCCGAAGGCGACTCTATGGTCAGCGACGAGACGCTTGAGGGCTTAGGTACGACTGGCTATCTCCTCCAAGCCCTGTTTGGTTCTATTATGAAGCTTGCGAAGCCGAGCGTGGCGGTCTCATCTCGCGTTGGTGAGAAAGAGGAGGAGCTGCAACAGACACCCGACATCCAGATCACCTCTCCGGACCAAGACCGGGAGATGCGCCAACAACCCCCGCAACAACCGCAACAAATGCAACAAATACGAAGGCGAAAACGCACGCGGCCGCCAGAAGCCGCCGCTGATTCTGACCCAATACCGCCCGCCCCGTCCTCGTCCCCCACACCGCCATCTCCTCCACCACCGCCATTGCCACCAGATTCCAAAGAGGGGACGGTACTGGCAGTGTCATCAAAAGCGTTGCCGCACGAGTCGGAGACAGGAGCCACCGCGCCCATGTCATCTGCAGCTGCAGGTGTATCGTCGTCTGGGACCCGTGCCGAGGCGTCAACATCTTTGACGGACTCAAAAACGCCGGCCGCGGGCCCAATTTTTGATGAGCGAGAGACGGTGGCGGTGGGGGGCCGCGGCCACGAGTACGAAGACTTTGAGGACCTGGGCAACGTCGACGAACTGGACGAAGTGCTCGACAGCGGCAAGGCAACCGGATCCGGCACCAAGCTTCAGAGGGCCCAGAGAGTGGCGGGCGCCACGCGGACCAGGAAAAAGTCCAAGTACAAGCAACTGACGCAATACCTGCCCCATCCAGGCTACTTCTTGGCGGGCGCGCTCGCTGGCGGTATTTCACGCACGGCGACGGCGCCCTTTGACCGCCTCAAGGTGTACTTGCTCGTGAACACACGCGGCGGTAGCAGCGGCACCAAGGCCGCGGCATCGGCGGTGGCGAGCGGTGCGGCGACCGGCGAACCAGCGGCGGCAAATCTCCGCAAGACTGGCCGGCCGATCCGTGACGCCATTGTGAACCTGTACCGGTCCGGCGGGGTGCGGACTTTTTTTGCTGGTGAGTCTCGTTGATAGGAAGCACCAATGTCTATGTTTCTCCGCTGCACGCTGCTGACAAGAAACCAGGCAATGGTCTCAATGTCGTCAAAATTATGCCGGAGACGGCAATTAAAGTAAGCCTCTCTTTTCTCACGTCTCTCTCTCTTTCTCCTTCTCTTTTATTTCTTTTCTTCTTTTCTTCTTCTTCCCCTTGACGCTTGCGTATTAACAGACTAGTTCGGCTCGTATGAAGCTGCCAAGCGTACACTGGCTACCATTGAGGGCCACGGCGACCCCTTGCATATCAACTCGGGGTCCAAGTTTGTGGCGGGTGGTGTGGCGGGTATGATTGCCCAGTTCTGTGTGTACCCGCTCGACACGCTCAAGTTTCGGCTGCAGTGCGAGACCGTGCAAGGCGGGCCTACCGGAAACACACTGCTGATGCAGACCGCGCGCCGCATGTTCGAGACGGGTGGTGTGCGCGCGGCGTACCGCGGCGTGACCATGGGCCTCGTTGGCATGTTCCCCTACAGCGCCATCGACATGGGCACCTTTGAGCTGCTCAAGAGTACGTTTACGCGGTACAAGGCGCGGTACTACGGGATCCACGAGGAGGACGCGGCGCCCGGCAACGTGGTCACCGGCATCATTGGTGCGACCTCGGGCGCGTTTGGTGCGACGGTAGTCTACCCGCTCAACGTGCTGCGGACGCGGCTGCAGACACAGGGCACGGTGATGCACCCGCCGACGTACACGGGCATCTGGGACGTGGCGGCGAGGACGCTGGCCAACGAGGGCGTGCGCGGCCTGTACAAGGGCCTGACGCCGAACCTGCTCAAGGTGGCGCCGGCGCTGAGCATTACGTGGGTGGTGTACGAGAACTCGAAAAATGCACTGGGTTTGCCGTAGGCTGTCAGTTGTCAGTCGTCGAGGATGGAGAAGGCGTGGTTGGGGATGAATGTTGGTGGATGGTGGTGGATGGTAGCGACGTCACACACGAATGGTAATTGGAAATGAATATGTGGGCATGGTATGGCGTTCTTTGATGCGTTCTCTGCTGGCTTGCCGCTCATGGCATTTCTGTTTATTCTTCATTCCTATTTTCTTCCGTCTCGTTTGTCATTTTGGACCCCATTACCCTCGTCCTTCGCGTTACGCCGTCAGGCGTCTCTCCTCCATGTATAGTTTACGACCCTCTCACATATATACGGCCGGGTGTAGGAATTAGAGTTATGGCCATCTTTCTGGCTGATATGAATGATATGTTAAACAGGAAAACAAACGAACGAATGATTACGACATATTTTGATTGTCTCCTTAAGTCCTCTATTGATAAATTTGGTCTAGAATGTCCTAACGGCGGCCCACGTATTTTGCGTCGTATCCCAAGCACCGGTATGTTCCTCCAAGGTCAATCAAGCTGTTTACCAATGACAAATTCCATGTGTAGACTGCAATACAGGGTTACGTATAGCGGCTGGTGGTAACTCGCAAAAGTTTGAATGTTCCTTTCCTCCATGAAAAGCATCCTTCTTTTCTACCTAGTCAAGCCGTGGACGGTGGCGAACCCCTATGAGTGACCCCAGAAGCCACGCACAGCTTATATGGAACTTGTTTCTCGAGCATTGTCAGTGAACATTAATTTACTTCGTACGCCATTCGCCGTCTCGCCATGCTTGCATGGAATGATGCACACGTATTGCAAACTCATGGCCTAATTGTGTGTGACGATGGGAAGTGGATGTCAATTGTATGCCGTTCGCTGGCCTTTCAGTGTGGCCCGCCGTAAGCTCGGCACAACCAGTGCCCTGGCCCGGCCGGGCAGTCTTACCTTCTTGTTTTGGCAATTTGCGAAGCACAGTTGCCAGCGCCGGGAGGAAGACTCGAAAACAGGCGCCGAGTCTGTAATAGGAAGGAAGAGACAAAGACGTCAATAAGGAGCTGGGACAAAAAATAAGAAAGGGGGAAGGAGCCACCAGCTGCACGGGCGGGGTAATCGATGCCAGAGTAAGACGTCGTCAGTTTGCACTGTAAGTGCGATTGTGCCGGATCTCGCCATCGACGGATTCGCTGCTGACGCGCAAACACTTGCAGGAAAAGGTGTGGGTGGCCCCAGGCAGACGCATTTCGGGCGGCGTCGTTGGCTGGCCCTGTTTTCACAGTGAACCACATTGATAATACATATTCACGACACACGTAGTCAATTTACATGCGGCATTGAATCGACTGGCTTTTCTGTCTTTGACTTTCATTTTATTATCTTTTTAAAGCCACCAACCCATCGCCGCTCCATCACCAACATATCACCAACATATTATCACTTTTCGATCGTCGACTTTTGTTCACTCTCCTCAATCGACACATCCCCATCGACGCCAGCGACGACAATACATCCTCCCAGAATGGGTGCCGAGAACGAGCCGCTTTTGGTCGTGTACCAAAAGGGCGAGTCGCAGCCGCACATCGGCGACTTGGATACGACGGGTATCCACGACTCTACCCAGGAGATCTACCGGGCTGCCGCCGAGGCCCGGCGCCTCCGCCGCCGCCGCAAAATCCGCCGGGTCCACCACTTCCTCTGTACTCTCTTGATCTTGACCATTGCCTACTACACCCACGGCTTCGGTCTTCCCGCCCTCTTCTCAAACGTCTTCCGTCACCATTCCAGCAACGGCAGCGGCGACTTCGTTGGCCTCGGCTCGACACCCCTGGATGGACCTCTCGAGCTGCCCGACGACTCGTTCTGCTCCACGCACGGTACGCCGCACACGTACCCGCTGTCGTCGTACCCGCTCACCTTTGACGGCGAGCACAACCTGACCATCCACCAAAACGCCACGCGGCACCTGGCCCCGCCATACGACCCGCCGCGGGACGACGACAGCGACTACCGGTGGCGGCATGTGCAAGTGTCGGGCGAGGTGGTTGTGCGGCAGGCGGCCAACGGCAAGGCGCCGTCCGTCGACGTCGAGGCGCTGTCCAACGACGACCGGATCCGCACGACGTATGCGTTTGGCGAGGCCGGGCAGCGCCTCGATGTCATTGTGGACGACCGCATCTGGGTGGACAAGGACGAGTGGCGCCACGGACGGCAGGCCGCGTGCCTGGTGGTGCGTGTGACTGTGTGGGTGCCCGACGCCTCTACCTCTGCCACTGCAGCCAAAGACAAGACCAAGGACAAGGAAGTGCATCTCCAGACTCTGCACATTTCTGCCGTCAACCTGGGTGTGCAGCTCATTGACAACCTGGACCTGATTGTGGACGAGTCGGCCCGGCTGTGGTCGGTCGCGGGCAGCATCGTGGCGTCGCGTGCACTGCCCGGCGGAGAGGCAGACACGAGCTCGGTGAGAGCGGCCGCGGCCAAGAACTGCCACGAGGTCATGACGGAGTCGATTGCGTTTACGGCGGGCTACCGCTTCGAGGCGCCCAAGACGACCGCGACCTCGACGTCGGGCCCCATCCGCGGACCCTGGTCGCTGCTGGATAGCCTGCGCCTCCACACCGTCTCGGGCTCCATCAATGTCGCCGTGCGTCCCGAGGGCACCGCCGACGAGCACAAGGAACTGGCCCATCTTAATGTTGAGTCCGTGTCCGGCAGCATCGGGCTCCAGGAGGTGAACGAGGAAGACATCGTTCCCCGTCCCCACCGCCTCACTGTCTCGACGCGCTCCGGCACGGCACACGGCATCGCCTCGTTTGCGCGGTCGGCCCGCCTACACACTATCTCAGGCAACATTGCCTTTGCCCTGGCACCGCAGCGTCTGGCCGAGAATGTTGGGGGCGACGACGACGGCGACGCGTACACCCCGGCCCTGCTTGACACCGATACGGTTAGTGGCAAGACCGTCGTGTACCTGCTCAACGAGACCTCCAGCAACGCCGCCATCGATTTCCTCGAGTCCACGCACCACGCCGTGTCGGGCGCCGTCGAGCTGCACTACCCGACCTCGTGGGTCGGCGACATCCACCTCAAGACGGTGGCCGGCGGTGCGCTGGTCGTTGAGGGCAAGGGTGTGCACGTCGTGCCGGACAACACGCCGAAGTGGCCGCCCAAGGTTGGCCGCAAGGTCGACGCCATCAAGGAGGGCACGCGCGACGAGGATCGTGGCAAGACCGAGGGCCACCGGTCAACGCTGAATGCGGAAACCGTCAGCGGCCGTGTTCGGCTGTCGTTCCCGGAGTAGACAAAAGAAGGAACGGGGTTGGGATGGCTCGAGTCTGTTGTACCAATGACAGGAGTCGTTGGATATACATAAATTGTGCACGTGCTAGGATAAGATTTGGTTTTTCATTGAGTAAAAGCGCTTCGTTTGTCAATTTAATCGATTCATACTTGGTATCAACCCTACACTGGATTGAAACCATGGAAAATAGGCTGTCAAACAGAAAAGAAGTTCCTATGAATTATATATAGTATGCCTTGAAAATAAGTAGCCGTAGTAAGAAAGGGGAAAGTAACGTGTAATGGAAACAAAGGATATGGAGAGTGGAGGACAGAATGTAACAGACAATGCATTGATTCGAATTTCGCATAAGCAGAACCACTCCGGCCAGCTCTTCTCGGCGGCCGATAAACAACCCACTACAGGTGATTACCAAGAACACAAGCCTATACACGACCAAAGAGACCTTGCTTGGTGCCCTTCTTACCGGCAAAGGCAATAATCCCCCCGACCAGACAGGTGACGCCACTGAATATGGTCACGGGCGTGTAAGTCGCGTAGTGGTGCAGCAGCTGGCCGTTGATGGGCGGGCCGATAAGGACGGCAATGGAGGCCGCGCCCAGGCCCATGCCCAGGTACGTGCCCATGTTGCGCGGATCGTCGGAGCAGATGGAGATGGCGGCCGACCCGCCGGACACAATGGTTCCCGAGGTAAAGCCAAAGGCAAGGGCCCATACGACGAGGCCAGCCGTGCTGTGGACGCGCTCCAGGGTCAAGATGACGATGCCCGTGCTGATGCTGCCGACGGCCAGCGCATTGACGCGGCCGAGCTTATCGGCTAGAATGCCGGGGATGATGCGGCCGAACGTGGAGGCCGCGTTGACAATGGCGAGCAGGTAGGACGCGAGGGTGGTGTCCATGCCCTGGGTGACAGCGTAGCTGGGCAAAAAGAAGAGCGGCGTAAACAGGCCCAGAAACAAGAAGAACATGGACACGACAATGCACACATAGGTGGGCTGCTTGAAGGCAGAAAGCACAAAGAACTGCGTGGTGCGCGGCGGCAAGCGCGGGCGCACCGTGACGCACGAGATGCCGAGCGAGAAGAGCATGACGAAGCCGATGATGCGCACGGACCAGCCGAAGCTGAGGTGCGACGACACGACGGGGTCGTTGAGCATGCGGCTCAAGGCAATGGGAAAGACAACGCCGCCAACCGACGAGCCGGCGACGGCCACGCCCAGCGCGGCGGCGCGCTTCTTGTCAAAGAACTGCATGACAGCAGCCATGGCCGGGAACTGCATCGCGCCGGTCGCCAGGCCCAAGAGGATGCCCTGGGCGAGCAAGAACTGGTAGTACTCGGTGCACAGGCTAATCATCATGGTTGCAAAAACGCAAATGATGGTGGTCGGGCGGATCAGCCAGGCGCCATAGCGATCGAACAGCGGGCCCGCAATGGAGCCGGCGAGGAACTGGAAGAAGGCGGTGCAGCTGCCGATCCAAGCTACGGTGTCGGCGCTCTTGTCCGAGAGCTGGTGGGTCATGTAGTACTCCTGGAAGACGCCAAAGGAGTTGGCAAACCCGAGGGCGGCAAAGGTAATGAAGCCGGCTCCAATTGCGACGGACCAGGCGCGCAATCCGCCGTCAGGCGCGGGGCCGAATGCAGCCAAGGGCGACGGGGTATCGTTTTCGGCGTCCTTGTCCGGCTCGCCTGGGTTGGCCGAGTCGGCGTCTTTCTCGGCGGCTTTCTCGGTGTCCTTCTCTTGGTCGTTACTTTCTTTCGGAAATGACGAGTCGGCGTCGAAAGTGGCCTCGTCGGACGAGGGATGGCTGTCGCCGAGCGACGGAGTCTTCTTTTCGTCGGCCATGGTGAGCGTGTGAAGGTGGCAACAAGCGTCTTTCAAACTGAGAAATCGATGGAACAAAATATGTGCCAACACAATAAAGAAAGTCAACAACAAAGTTACAGAGACAAGGTGGCTCCAAAAGGGCGTGTCTCTCCTTGTTATAGATAAGTGATGTCCGGTAGAAAGGATGGACAAAATGGGACGGGGTGCGTTATTGTTGCCCGTTCTCTTGAACGTCTTCGTTTCTTATGTAAAATATTTCCTGCAGGATAAAGCCGACTGAAACGGTATTGGAGGATCTCTGCCCTCCAACTCTGGCATGATGGGTCGCGCTCAGCCGCGTTATGTCCTTGCGCACGGCGATGGCGACGTTGAGAGGTGATGCAGCAAGGTCGGCCGTGAGGTCCCACTCGGATCGCCGAAATCTGGTGTAAGTCAAAGCAACCAATTAGAGGCCACTAAACCTCGGCCTCGGGAAATTCGGTCAAGCTGCTGACCTATCTTATCCCCGCGTTTCTCATCCCTGACGTCTTCTCATTGTTAGTCACCGCTCTGAAAGTCGGCAAATTCCCTGTCTCTCGCCCGACTTTCCTCTTTATCTCCTTGTATAGGACGTCTTAAAAGGCAAATACCCGCTCCTGCGACGAGAAAACGCGGACAAGACGTTCGAAGCCGATTTCTTTCGTCTTTTATTTTTCCTGCTCATATCAATTCTCGGATGCAACTGTTCTGCAGCGACTGCGGCCGCGGAGAATTGTTTCAGG
Organism: Sporothrix luriei; assembly: GCA_021398005.1. Lineage (NCBI taxonomy): Eukaryota > Fungi > Ascomycota > Sordariomycetes > Ophiostomatales > Ophiostomataceae > Sporothrix > Sporothrix luriei. Next base: position 25,046 of record WNLO01000076.1, on the reverse strand, counting down.
CGTTAAACAACCACTGTAATACGTCCAGTGCACCACCACGCCACCCGCCCTGTAGATGGGACCCAATGACACAATGCCCGAGCCCGAGGTCCGTCGCCGAAGAAGGCCAGCCGTGTAAGTTTGTGTGTCTCGCGTGTGGCCTATGGTCTGTGATCTGTGGTCTGTGAGGCCGTACTGACAAGTACAGCTCCTGCACACTGTGCCGCCGGCGTAAGATCCGGTGCAACCGCGAACAACCTTGCAGCAACTGCCTGCGGTCGCGCAAGAATGTCGTGTGTGTCTATGAAGAGCTGCCGCCACTGCCTGGAGCGGCAGCTCCGGCGGCTCCGTTGACAGCGCCGTCGACGGCTTCGTCGACAACGGCAGGATCCATAATTGCCAACGCCACTGTCAGTTCGGATTCGTCGTCCAAGCCTGCTGCTCGGGAAGGCCCACCAATACACACAGAGGGGATTGTCTTTCGCAATGCCTTGCATCAACAGCAGACGCCGCCATCGGCCTCGGCCAGCATCGCCGGCGGCCTGCTGCCTCGACCGCCGACCGGGACGACAGCCAACTCGGCCGTGTTTGGCCTCACAGGACTGACGGTGGCTTATCTCTCTCCGGTAGGCGGAGGCGGCGTTGCCGGCGGCACATCATCAGCTGCTGCAGCAAACACGGCCGCTAATGCCTCTGGAAACACGATGGCTCCGACGACGATTTCCACGACAGCTGGGCCGTCATCCTTCGAGCAAGAGAGCGCCATGGACCTGCCAGAGTTTACCGCATACAACAGCGCCGCGCACGAGGCAGACCAGTCTCGGGCACGCCAGTCGCACCGCTCAAACCACGCACACTCCTCACCGGAGGATGTGCAATCCGTGCAGTCCATGCAGCAGCGCATCCGCCACTTGGAGGCCCAGCTTAACGACCGGCGGCGGAAGCAAGAGCGCCAGAGTCGACAAGCCACTCGAGACAGCTGCCGCCCTCAAGACAGCGCCTACCGTCGCGACCACCATGCCGATGGATCAGCACCGAATCTCCCGCACATGGTTGTGTCCGAAGCCGCTGACAATGGCCCCATGGCGTACCTGACCATCGAGGAACCGCCACCGACATCGTCTTGGTCGTACAACTCACGTCGGCGTCGCCGCCACCGCCGGTCGTTCCACTCGCATCAGTCGCGTGGCCGGCACCGCTCGTCACGCTGGTCGCGTTCACGATCCCAATCTCGGTTGCAATCGAACTCGCGTTCGCGTTCGCGGTCGACGTCGCCCCAGAAACATGGTGGACGATCGTATCGGTACGCGTCTCGTCGCTCGCAGTCGCCCTATTCGCGCTCACAAACGCCAAGTTCGGAACGGCCACCGGCACGGTCTCGGTCGCCCCGTCGTGGCAGTGGTACAGTGCATAGTCGGCCCTTCTCGCGCTCTCGCTCTCGGTCGCGGTCGCTTGCCTCTTCCTTGCGCGGCTCACGGCCGCCGTCGCCGCACTATCGCAGGCACAGGCAGAGGCGCCACTACCCGCATTCCTACTCCTACTCCCACGGCGAGTCGTCCACGCTGACGCCGGGCCATAACCCTCTCAGCGACCGTGGCAATCACCACCTCTGTTTTCCCAACAATGAGTTTGAAAACAACAACGACAACGACCTCGTCGACAGCAATCGTAATTTCCTCACCAATACCAGTACTGTCGACCATCTGCCAACACCCTCTGACGTCAACGAGCCCACCAAGCCCAGCTCCATTGCCGGTGACTTTTTCGTCTCTACGCGCAGCCGCAGTTTTGGTCCGCGCGAGCGCCACGTGCACATGACGAGCCGCAGCGTCATGCACAAGACGCGCCTGTTTGGCCAGAGCCACTGGGTCAACAGCATTGTCGGCTTCCGCGACATCTTTGAGATGATTGACCCGCTCGTCACCGACACCACGACCCCCAAGGTGTTTGTCGACATGCAGCGCCTCAAGCACATGGGGCGCATCATCAAGGCACTGCGAATCGGCCCCGCCTGGCCGCCGCAGGCCCCTGGTCTCCACGAGTCCTATGGGCTGCCACCGCGCGCTCTGGCCGACGAACTCGTGGAGTGCTACCTGCGCAGCACCGAGAGTGTCTACCGCATTCTGCATGTGCCCATGTTCCGCCGCGAGTACGAGGCCCTGTGGCAGGCCGTGGGTGCCGGCAGTCCTTTGAACAAGGCCGACATGGCCTTTTTGGTCCAGCTCAAGCTTGTCTTTGCCATCGGCTTTTCCACCCACCGAGATCACATGGCACTCCGCACCCGTGCCGTCCGCTGGCTCTATGCCGCCCAGACCTGGTTCTCTGAGCCCGAGTTCAAGGCGCACCTAACTATGCAGGTCCTGCAAATCCATATCCTGCTGCTGTTTGCGCGTGAAACCACGGGAATTGGCGGCGCTCTCATCTGGATTTCCGTTGGCGATCTCGTGCGCTCCGCCGTTTACATGGGCCTCCACCGCGACCCGGACCGGCTGCCCAAGCGCATGAGCCGCCTGGCTGCCGAGATGCGCCGCCGCTTGTGGAACACGATCCTTGAACTTGTCGTTGCGTCGAGTTTGGATGCCGGCGGGCCAGCCATGCTATCCCTGGCCGACTTTGATGCTCGGTCACCGAGCAACATTGATGACGAGACCCTCGAGGAGAGCGTGCTGGCCGGAGCTGCGGCGGTCAGGGCGGGAGCCGCCGCACCGGCCACCAGAACCACCACCAACAATAACAACGCAAACGCAAAGTCCCTGCCAGAAGGACAACACCCGCCCCAGCGGCTGGGTGGCCTCGAGTCCGCTCATATCGTCGTCACAACGGCGGCTGAATCCCGTGCCTCCACACGCAGCCGTTCCAAAAAAAATTATGTTGACGACGGCGGCAACATGCGTGGGTTGCCCGAGCCAACAACGCTTGCTGAATTGCTCGAGCAACAGAAGCACTTGAACGGGGAATGGATTACTGGCGATGTCGGGGTGAACAAGGTGGATCGCCTTGGCGATGACAGCAATAACACGCATAAGGGCCGGCAGAAAAACGACAACGTTGAAGAGAGCCGGACGCCACGTGAGCCGCCGGCGCAAGTCTGTATGGCACTACGGCAAGCTCGCGAAGTCACGCCACAAGGCCGACCAAGCGGTGGTGGTGATGATGACAGACAAGCAGCCCAGGATGAACACGCCTCGCGCGCAGCTGCTGACTCTGGCTCACCGGATGCACCTCGCCCTTCACCCAAGTTCACCAGCATGTCTGTCGCTGTAGCCCTCCGCAAGTCACTGCCTCTGCGCTTGGCAATTTGCAAGTTCCTCAACGATATGGGCCCTCCAGGAACGTATGGCGAAACCTTGCGCTTCGATCGCCAGTTCCGCGTGGCCTACCGCACGCTTTTTGAAACTCTGCAGGCGTACAATGCGGCATCGAAAGAACCCAATCCGGCCAACCCATCTGGCAATGAATCATCGACTTCTTCGCCGCCACGGAACACGCTCGATCACTATGCGATCACCATGGTCCACCTCATCATGCGCCGGTATCTGCTGTGCCTGCACATCCCGTTCTTCGGTGCCTCGATGCAGGAGCAAACCGCCTATGCCTACTCGCGGCGCGTTGTTAGTGACACAGTTGTACGGATCTGGCACGCCAGCTGTCCGGGTATTGTCGACAGCAGCGTAGCGACTGTTGACGCTGCTGAATTTGCCGCCGACGAGGCCTGCCAAGCACAAGCAGCTTCGCCATCCGCGGCCCCTCGGCCTGGACGCACATTTGTCGACCCGGCACTCGCCCGCCAGACCATGCTCGGTGCCGGCGCGCTGCGTCGACTCGCTATGCAGGCCAGCTTGCTGGTGGCTGCCGAGATCAAGTTCCAGTTCATTGAAGACGATACCGATGTTGCCGGAGCTCCTGGTGAAACTACCACAAGACGCGCCCCCATACGTCCGGATTTGCTGGCCATCATCGAGGCTGCCTTGCACTGGAGTCTGCGCGGCATAGAGGGCGGCGAGACCAATTTCAAGGGCTATTTGCTGTGGCGCCTTATCGAGAAGCAGCTCAGCGGCATGCAGCGCGGATTGATGGGTGCACCGAGTTCCACGGCTGAATCCCGCATGCAGCTGGCGCACGAGCTCGTCCAGGTCGCCGAAGAGGCCGAGACGTTGTGCACGCCGATGCTCGAGAGCATGATGGCCCAGGGCCTTCAAGAGGCCGCTGCGTCGGCATCGGTGACCGGAGGCAGCGTCGGCGGACCGGGCACCGAGGTGCACAACCTCGTGCGCATGTGCCGCATCGAAGCCTGCCCATGCCAGGGAATGTACCGGCAACTTTTGCAGCAGCAGCAGGAACAGCAGCAACAGCAGGCCCTGGAAGCAGCACAGCTGGCCGAGCAGCAGCAACAGCTGCACAACATACCGGCGCAGGCACCGTTTATGCCTGGCATTCAGCCGTCCCTTGACCCCATGTCGATGGACTTTACCGTCGACAACTGGGAGTATATCATGCCGGACGCGCAGTCGCTCAACATCGGTAGTGGCGAGCCGTTGAGTTGGCTATTTAACGGGGAGCCGACGCAGGGCATTTTATGGTGAGCCGTGGCCAGGAGGAATATCGAAAGAGGTGAATGTGGTGGGTCTGATGAAACAATTAGAAAAGATACCCGGGTTTGTAGCATATACGAAAGTAGATTATTTTTTTTCTTCATTTTTCGACATCGGTTTTTGGCCCTCGTCCGTGACGTCCTCGTCGCCCTTTCCTGATGTTGTATCTGTCAGTGTTTCGAGCAGGAGCCACCGTTGGCGGATATCAGCGCCTTTTTCCCGCCCGCAGAAGGTGCGCGCACCCTCCACGGGCACACCACGCAGGGATCTCTCCGGTATTGTGGGTCCTACCGCTTGTCTGTCACTTCTTTCTGCGCTGTGGCCTGGAGACACTAAACCGTTTCCCACGTTTTTAGTGGATCCCATTTTGGGTCTTTTCCCAGCCTAGTCGTGTCGCTCCTTCCCCCGCACATACGGGGCGAACTACGACCTTGCGCAAGCTTCCCACAGCGAAAGCCAGCGTGATAATAACCAGCCGAGCTAGCCCACCCTGCGCCTTCCCGACGACTACGACGACGCACACTGTCTCCTGCCTCTTCTGTGTCGCTCTATGGTAGACTATGTTCGGCCTTTTGATGGCTCTACCTCCTTCTTTCGTTTTGTCCTTTTCCTCGTTTTATTTCTTTTGCTCATTCTCACCGTCCGCACTACATATCCAACAAGTCTCGGAGCGCATTGCTGGCATTTCGTTCCGATAGCGACGTATTCTCCGAATCCGCGCGAATATTGACTCTCGTCCTGGTCATCCCATCCACGGCCCTGTTGTTGCCCTCCTCCATCTGAGCCGGCCGGTCGGCCACTGCGATAATCTCTTCTCCTGTCGCTCTGTTTTCTCCTTTCGGTCTCGGAAGGATACTGCCGACATCACTCTCCTTCGTTTGAGCATACCCAGCCGCTATGGCGTCCAAGAAAGTCCGCCAGAGGATCAGCTACGGTATGCCTCTTCTGTGGACCTCGTCGCCATATAACTTAATAAAACGGCGCTGCCGTCTGAAGTATGGTCCTGCTAACCCACGCAGTCCTCGAAGATGCCCGCTCTCTTGGTCACCGCCTCGGCGTCAATGGTCTCGCTGTCGATAGCGAGAACAACATTTTGTTAGTAGATAAGCCGATCCCGACCCCCCCGTCGGTTGCGGTGGTGGACGTTTCAACACTGGCGAGGACTCGGACTAATACGCTTTTTGCTTTCCTACCCTGTTAGATACTCTGGTGGCCGTGATGGCGTAGTATGCGCTTGGGAACTGCACCTCGACAAGCCGACACAGGCTCCTGCCAAGCCCGAAGACGCGGCCTCCTCACCAAGCGACGGCTCCAAGACGTCGGAGCCCGCCGCTCGCCCACACATCCAGACCGCCGTGTCGCGCGCCCAGACACAGGCCCATACCCACTGGATCAACGATATTACACTCGCCAATAACAACTCCGCCCTCGTCACCGCCTCCAGCGACCTTCTCGTCAAGATTTGGCGTCCCCGTGAAGGCGATAATGACGACGAGCCCGCCATCCTGGGCAAGCATGCTGATTACGTCAAGTGTGTTGCGTCACCGGGCCAGCAATCGACCTGGGTGGCTTCGGGCGGCCTGGACCGTCGCATTTGCCTGTGGGACCTGCAGGGCGGCGGAAAGATCCTCGAAATTGATGTCAGTGGCCAGGAGCACGCGGAAAAGGGCTCCGTCTATGCGCTGCGCGCGAATCACAATGTGCTCGCCAGCGGTGGACCCGAGTCCACAGTCCGCCTCTGGGATCCCCGTGCTGGGGGCAAGAACATCACCAAGTTCGTTGGTCACACCGATAACGTGCGCTCGATCCTTGTCAACGACTCTGGCGACACAATCATGACCGCCAGCTCCGACCAGACCGTAAAAGTGTGGAGCGTCACTGCCGGTCGCTGCATACAAACCCTGACCATGCACAACGACAGCGTGTGGTCGCTGTACTCGGACGCACCTGATCTGAGTGTCTTTTACAGCAGCGACCGTTCTGGCCTTGTCGTCAAGACGGACGTCCGTGGCAACCTTAACGACTGGGACAATGGTCTTTCCGTTGCCGTGGCTCAGGAGCACAACAGCATCAGCAAAGTTGTGGCCAGCAACGGTTACATTTGGACGGCGACGTCTAGCTCGTCGATCAACCGCTGGGCTGATATCAACACGACCCCTGACGAGGATTCCGCCTATCTGCCACCCCGACCCTTCTCACCTGCGAGCGAGACCGCGCGCCCACACAGCTCGTCCGTCTCGACCGTCACTGGCACCAAGCCAGCTCCGCGCGTTGTGCCTGCCGACATCCCGGCCAAGTCGATCCTGCGCATCTCGAACACAGCCATCTTCCCGGTCGCAGCTGGCACCACCCCCGGCAGCCCTATCGGAACCTCTGCGGATGGGGTTTCGGGCAGTCCCCTGGGCCCAGGCATTAGCCGCAAAACCACCGAGATCATTCCTAACGGCGGAGATAATGTACCCGACGCGGTGGAGCCTGTGCACCGGCTGCCCGTGGAGACGATCGAAGGCAACTTTGGCTTGGTTAAACACCGTCTCCTCAATGACCGTCGGCGTGTGCTGACACTTGACACGGCTGGCGAGGTTATTCTGTGGGACATCATTGCCTGCAAGCAGATCCGCCAGTTTGGCAAGCGCCACCTTGAGGACGTTGAGCCGGAAGTCAACACAACCGAGGCCGTCGCACCTTGGTGCTCTGTCGACGTCAGTTCGGGCCAGCTCACCGTTGTCCTTGAGCAGTACAACTGTTTCGATGCCGAGATGTATGCAGACGAGCTCGAGACCAGCAACGATGATTCCGATACAAAGGATGCAGTTGATTACCGCGAAGACCAGCGAATCAACCTGGGCAAGTGGGTGCTGCGGTACCTGTTTGCTAACCTTATTGACGAGGAAGTCCGCCGTGACGAGGCTCACCGGGCCAAGCTCAACGAGGCGGTCGAAAAGCGGATCCAAGCTGTGGCAGCGGCAAGCAAACTCAGCATGCTTGATGTTGGCTCACCCCCCGTGGCCACCAATGGCGACTCGACCCACGCAGGAAACGTTCCGCCGACGCCAGGTATTGGTGTTGCCACACCTCTCCCGTCAGCATTGAATTCGGCATCAGGAGCGGTAACGGGAGGAACAGAGAAGGAAGACTACTTCTCAAATGCCATCACATCTGTCGAGCCAACGACGCCAGGGCCAGGTGCAATTCGGCCCGGGGGTACACCAGCGACCGAGACTCCAGCATCGACAGCAGCGGCTGAAGCGGCAAAGAAAAAGGAAGAGGAGGCGGCTTCTGCCACGGCAACCTCGTCCGGCAAGGGCGTGTTTGGCAAGAAGATTCGGATGGGCATGTCTTTTGGAACTAAGAAAACCAACCGCTCCGCGTCAACAAGCGTGCCAGAGAAGCCGGCAGCGGCGGCTGCGACGGCAGACGAGAACAAGGCTGCTAACAGCACGCCGGGCGAGGACAAGTCGGAGTCGGCATCGAGCCACGAAAAGGAGGTCGACGACTGCTTCGTGGGCGCCGTGCAGCGCATGCGCAACGATTATGAGAAGCAACTGGCTGACAACCCAGACCGTTTTGTCGTGTCACGTATGCAGCCGTGCCAACCGGACGAAGCACCTGTGCTGCGGATTCCGGATAAGACCAAGGTCATCATCCAGGAGGAGCTCAAGGGCGGCAGTATTGAGCTGTACCGGGGCACGGTCGGCGGTCTGGGCCAACCGAGCCATGTCGACAAGATCGAGCGGTGTGCACCCATATGGTTGGGCGAGGCGATTCTTGCAAATGCGGCACCGATCAAGGAGTCAACTAAGATTTCATTCCTTCTGCTGCCGTACCACGACGAATTGCCGCCTTTGTCTGCGCCCGATGGCAGCAGCCGGTTGAACGCGAACCGGATGCTGCGTGTTAAGAAGATTCTGGCGTATGTGGCCGAGAAACTGGAGCCACCGGCACCAGTACCAGCACTGTCCCCGGCGGCCATTCCTCCAACAGTGGCCGAGGAAGCCGAGGAAGGCGAGGGGGAAGAGGGCTCCACGGCCACTGTTGCCTCCGACGCTGCCGCATCTAACCCGGCTGCGCCACAGCCCGAGGCCGAGGTGCTCAAGCCCGAAGAGTACCTTGAGCTCTACTGTAACGAGCAGGTATGTATTGCATCGTTGGAACTAATTTTCACCATCCTGGCGATCAATAACTAATATGATGCAGCGCCTTCCCCATGCGATGAGCCTAGCGACCGTTCGAGCACACATTTGGAAGAACAGTAACGACATTCTGCTGTATTACAAGTCCAACGGCCGCAAGAAGCTTCCGACGGCGGCCGAGGCCGCAGCGACGGCGGCAGCGGCAGCGCCGGCTGTGGAGGCTGCTGGAGAGAGTCCAGCCAACGGTGACGGGGCTGCAACTGATGGGACATCCTCTGGTGCGGTACCGGTTGCAGCAGCGGCGATGGCAGCGGCGTAATGCGACGATTCTGCGATGACGCGTATATAAAAGGGGGCTGTACTGTTGTTGTTGATTTTGTTTTTTGTTGTCTATTAAGTATATCTCATCGAGTTGGAAGTTTTGGATGTTTCCATCTTTTTTGTATAGTCTTTTGATTTTTGAATGTTTACCCTTCGGTGTCATTTTGACTGAGATGCTTTATTGCCGCATCACATTTATTTTCCGCTTGCATTATTACGTCGTTCTTCCAGTGCTGCTATACAGGCGCAGGTACGCAGTTTCCCTGTGCAATGTTGCTGTTATACATGTTGTCTGTGTCTCATGATTCTCACAAACACGCCTCTCATCGTCTATGAGTCTATTTTTGCCTTATCGCCCGGTTTGGCCGCGGCACCACCGCCGCGCCGTGCGCCAACGAAGTTGACTACCCACTGGTAGCTCCCCAGGAAGATGGCGCCGCCGATGCTGATCCAGGTGACTCGCGGGCCGAGGCCGGCGAAAAAAGCGGCGACGCCCTGCTCGGCCATGATGCTGCGCACGAGGGGCAACAGCGCCTGGCGCTCCGTGCTGAGCATGATGCGGGTCTTGAGAACATCAAGCGGCGTCGTCACGGCCGCCGCAATGCCGCCGGCCAAGCTGCCAAAGGCGGCGCTCTCCACGGCCGACACCTCCTGGCCGTTCTTGTTTCTCCGCCGCCACGCCTTCATGGCCTCCCATAGCGGAAACTGCACGACGGTGAAGGGCACCTCGCGCAGCACGGTGGCGCCCCAGCCGCGGTACAGGTTGCTGAAGACGCTGGGCCCGCGCAGGATGGCCGCCAGCGTCAGCGCCGACGAGGCGAACTGGCCGGCCTGGGCACGCTGCTTCACGACTTCGGTGGGCACGCGGACGGCGCACGCGGCAATCTCGCCCAGCGACGCAGCGAGCATGTGTGCATAGGGCGAAGCAGCGCCTCTTGTGCCGCTTGTGCCTTTTGTGCTTCGGTCGACGGCATGTTTGATGCCCTCGTAGGTCACAAAGAAGAGGGCGGCACCCGGTGCTGAGCCGACGACAGCACTGCCCACGCCACGGTAGATGCCCGAAAAGCCGCCGCTGGCCCAGAACTGGCCCGGGCCGGCCTGCAGGCGGGTCTTGAGGGTGTCGAGGGGGAAGAGACTGAGGTCGACAGAGGTGCCTGCGACGGCGCCGGCCAGCAGCGCTGTGGAATAGTCCATGGCCGCCGAAGAGAGAGAGGTGAAGCGTGGATGGGGAGCGCTTCCGCTCCGTGTTCTGCGGAACTGGCAGTCTTTTATGGGCTGTGCTTTGTGTCGCGTGCGGCTTGGGGTCGTAATTAAGCTCGGCGCAAAGCGCCGTCATCGCTGAGCTCCGAAAATATCCTTGAAAGATGCTCCCCACTTTTATTTGTCGAACCTCAACCTAGCTCCCCTCGACCCCAAAACTCGCCCAAAACGGCCACATTGACTGCCCAGCTGGACAATCGCGTACAATGTACGCAGAAGTCGCCAGCCGTTCTTTTCCACGTCGTTCGCCGACCTCTCGCTTACCTTGACCAGTTCCCCACGCGTACATTGACCACGACGAACCCGGTACAACCCTCCACACTGCATCGACACACCACCTCCGATGAGCTTGCACCCTGTGCTCCATCGCACAGCCCAGCCGATCGCCGTCTCCGAGTTTATTGATGCCCTGCGCGCGGCCGCGCCTCCGCGGTTTCCGCATGCGCGTGCCGTGTACAACCGCCGTGTTGGCATGGCCATCAGCGGCGGTGTCGACTCCATGGCACTTGCGTTCCTCTGCGCCGAGGCCCGTCGCTTCCACCCGTTTATGCGCATCAGCGACGCGCCCACCGGTGGGTTTACGGGGCTGGTGATTGACCACGGTCTGCGTGAAGGCAGTGGCGAAGAGGCCAAGGCCGTCGGCAAGGCGCTGGTGGAAATGGGACACCGGTACCAGATATGGCCGCTGCGATGGCCCGAGGCAGAAGCGGTGCCTGGGTCGGGATCAGGGCCAACAACGACCGGCTTGCCCTCGGCCCTGGAGACCAACGCGCGGCGGCTGCGCTACCGTGAGCTCGGCCTGCGGCTCGCGCATCTCCGCATCGTGACACTGCTTCTGGCACACCACGAGGACGACCAGTACGAAACCGTGCTGATGCGGCTGCTCTCGGGCTACGGCCTGAACGGCGGCATCCGCGGGCTGCGGGGCATGCGCGCAGCCGCCGACCTGCCCGAGTGCCAGGACATCTACGGCGCGCACCAGAGCGGCTTCGTGGACGACCAGAACGAGCCGATGCCGTACGTCATCATGCGCCCGTCGCGCTTGCAGCGGCGGTACATGAAGCTGGAGTTCCGCGAGGACATGCGCCTGGCGGCGTCTGTGCTGGGCGACGGCGCGGGCAGCAACATGGACCGGCAGTGGAGGCAGTGGACGCACCTGCACCAGCTGCTGGGTCACTCGGCGCCCCCGCTGGCCCCGCTGGACACGGAGGACTTGGGCATTATGGCGTACCGCCCGTTGCTGCCGTTTGCCAAGGAACGGCTCGTGGCCACATGCCTGGCGAACAACGTGCCCTGGTTTGAAGACCATACGAACGCGGACCCGACACTGACCATGCGGAACGCGCTGCGGTACGTGGCACAGCACCATACGCTGCCGCAGGCCCTGCAGAAACCGGCCATTCTGCGGCTGGCGGCACGCTGCGACGCCAACTCGCGACAGCACGAGGCCGAGGCGCGACGGCTGATTCTGCGGCACGGCGTGGTCGTGCGATTCAACACGAATGTGGGCACCATTGTGGCGCGGTTACCGCGGCTGCAGGCTACGGCACGCCGGCGGCCCTGGCGGAAGGGCACTGGCGCTGACCCGTATGCGATTGCGTCCACCGAGCGCCGTCGTCTGTATCTACGCACAATTGCCGCCCTCGTCGTTCAGAAACTGCTCGCGTACGTCACGCCGGAGACGAACGTGACGCCCGTCTCACAACTACAGGGGGTTGTCGACACGCTGTTCCCCGATCTGGCGGACCCCGATTCGAAAGAAGCTGCTGCCGTGGCCACCTTCGCCTCCGACCCCAAGGCCTTTATCATCTGCGGCACCCATTTCATGCCGTTTGTCGACAACGCAGCACCGGGTGCGTCGCCATCGCTCTCGAAGGCGGCACAGCCGCCGCCCGACCGATACACGCGTTCTTGGTACCTCGCCCGCGCGCCCTACGCCTCGCCCGAGCGCGCGCTGCCCGGCGTGACCACCATCCCCACCATACGCTTCCAGTCGCTGGCGCTGTCGCACCGCTGGAACTGCCCGCCGCCCCAGTGGCGCTGGTCCACCTGGAGCCGTTGGAATCTGTACGACGGGCGCTTCTGGGTCCGCATCCGCACACGGCTGCCGGCCAACGTCATCCTGCAGCCGTTTGACAAGGAACACAGCAAGCCCTTCCGCGAAGCGCTGGCCGCCGGCCCGTCCGGCCCTGGCCGCCTGTCGGCGTTTTTGGCCACCCTCAAGACCTATGCGCCGGGAAAAGTGCGCTACACGCTGCCGGCTATCTACGCGTCCAGCGACGTTTCGTTTGCCCTCGAAGGCGGCGATTACTGGCCGGAGGCGTCCAAGGCGGAGAATTACCCTGAAGACGGGAAAGGCGCGGGGGATGCCGTGGAGGGTTCAGGCGGCGGTGGAGTCGCCAAAGACTACCACGTCGACTACTCCAGCGACGAACCGCCGCCTTACCGCAACACGGGCGACCGCCAGTTCGACCTCTTCACCTGGGAGCGCGACCAGCGACGCTTCGAGCAGGTTCAGCGCAAGGCGTGGCCTGACCAGTCCCGGCCACCCGGGCGACTGTTGGTTTTGCCGACACTGGGCGCGCACATCCCCGGGATCGAGGACTGGCTGCAGTGGGAGGTGCGGTACCGCAAGGTCGACCGAGCCGTGCTGGACAGCGTCCAAGCTGCCGCCATGGAGCGGATGTATTCCTAGACGACGGAGTATGGGCTGTGCCGAATGCGCTTTATTTATAAACGTGACCACGAATCCAATGTAGAATACGATCATGGCAGAACCACTACTCGGAATTGCAGGAAATGTCTGTGAAGGATGTTAAGGGTAATAATTTCAGGGAAAAAAATGAAAGTAAAATACAAAGGCACGGCATGTTTTTTCAGAGCATAGAAGGCTGTTTGGGTTGTCAATCGACAGCCTTTCATAGCAGGTGGTGGGTCAACGGCAACAGACGATTGGCCAATCTCCAGATTTGGCAAGCAATTAAGGAACGCGGTAGGATTTAGCGTGCTATACTGGAGCTTGCAGCGCTACACTGTAGCCTTCCGCAGTCGCGCATCAACACCCACTTCGACATCAATTTCAACATCCATCTTTTCTCACGTCGCCGTACGCGCTTCCTTCACGTACATCGTCATCATGCGGCTTAGTTTATTTCTATTATAACTATACGACCTCGTCGATGTGAACCTCTACATTGTTTCACGGTGTCGACGTGATTGCCACTGTCCGCAGTGGACGGTTGATCTCTCCTAGTATTTCCTCGCTTTGTTGATTCTTCCACTTTCCACCTTCGCCCCCTCTCATGGCCGACACTGCAGTGGGCCGCTGGGCGGTGCGCATCGTCGTCGGCATGGGCATCTACCTGGCCGTCCACTCGCTGGTGATTGCGCTCGTGACGACCACCGCGGCCGGCAGCATGCGCCCCTGGTCGCTCTCCCTCGACCTCTCCTTTCTGGACAGCGGCGACGGCGAGCGCAGTGCCGCCGACGGCTTGCACGACGTTGGAGCGGCGCAGGGGCCCGAGACACCACCGCCGGGCAGCCCCTGGTATGCGCCGCGGGCATCCGACCTCAACAACCTGACCGTGGCGCTGTCGTCCTCCACGACGGGCGTCTACGGTTTCTTCTTCAACGGCTCGACGACGCCTGACGCAGCCTATGGCACCTACAACTGGTGCAACATGCCACACGTGCGCGCTGCGGAGTATGTCGTTCCGCCGGCTGACCAGAAGCGCACGCTCGTGTACGTCGAGCTCGTTCATCGCCACCACAAGCGCACCCCGTATGCGTCCAACGGCTTCCCGCACGAGCCCTACCAGTGGGCGTGCGACGACGCGCGCATCCACCTGTACGGCGACCCCGTCCATAGCCGCGACAGGCGGCCCGGCACCGTATACTATGCGCCCACCTTTGATGCGCCGAGCAACCCGTTCCTCGCGGCTGCGCCGGCCTGGCATGGCTCATGCCAGTTCCCGCAACTGACGTCCGGCGGCCTGGAGGATGCCTGGCTGCACGGGGCCGACCTCTACGGCGTCTACCACGGCCTGTTGGGTTTCTTACCGGCCATGCACGACGCCGCGGCCTGGAGCAAGCAGGTCGCCGTCCGCGTCACCAACAACCCCATCACCAGCCAGACCGCCGCCATGGTCCTCGGAGGCATGGCCGCCGCGGCTGGCGGGCTGCCCGTGCCGGACACGCCGCTGTCCACCGAGGCCGCCGGCTTTGACAGCTTGGAGCCCCAGTACACCTGTCCGGCCGCTGCCGCGCTGTTCGCGGCCATCACGTCCGAGAGCACGGCGTCGCCCGTCTGGGCCGACCACATCGAGCGGCTGCAGCCCCTGTTTACCAAGCTCGACGCGGCTTCGGGTGTCGACCCGGCCGATCCGCGCGGGTTCCACGCCAGCGTCGACCACTACTTCGACAACCTGTCGGCGCGCCAGTGCCACGACAAACCACCCGTCGAGGGCATCCCGCAGGACGTGGCCGACACCGTGTTCCGCGTCGGCCAGTGGGAGTACAGCCGCATGTACCGGGACGACGCGCGGTCGTTGGCAGCGAGCGTGGGTGCCTGGGGCGTATGGGTGGCGCAGCTGGCGGGCCACTTGCGGGCGGCCGCGACGCCATCGTCGGACGCGGAACATGGCAATGCCGGGGTGCGGTACCGGCACAATGTGGCACACGATGGAAGCCTGAGCCGGCTGCTGTCCATCTTGCAGGCAGACGAGATGGTATGGCCCGGTATGGGCAGCGAGGTTGTCGTGGAACTGTGGAAGAAAGAGGCGGAGTCGGAGACCACGCACGAGGGCTCGTCGCCGCCGGCCCCGTCGTCTTCGTACGACGTCCGCATCCTCTTTGGTGGAAAGGTGCTGCGCTCTTCGCATCCAGACCTGGGTCTGCTCGATATGGTCCCGTTGGACGCGCTGCTGACGTACATTGATGGGCTGGTGGGCATCAACGCTTCGTTGCTACCCGCCAAGTGCAATGGGAGGAGTCCTTTGTAACATGTGGTTTTCAATGTGCCTTGCTTTGCATCCTGGAATTTCTATATAATATATCACCTATTTTGTTCACTCTAGTCGTGCCCGCCAGCCCGAACCGTTGAAGGCCCGAATTGCGCAATTTGGAGGCACGCGTTGCCATACGGTGGTTGGACGGAGCATAAAAAAGCTATGAGTGAGGTGGACACCATGCGTCGGATCGAAGAGGCATCACGCTTTACTGGACCCATGGTCTTTGTGACCTAAACGAAGGTTGGTCTGCACACAATTGTGGCTTTCGAGACTCACCACGGCGTCCTTCTGGTGGAGCTCTAACCAATGGGCCAAATAGGGAAAGTTTCCTCGACGGAGGCGATTGTCGACATCATTCGCCGTGCACAGACCAATTCTTGTCGTCTATCGACGCATGTCTGCGTTCACTCTGCGATGTGCCACTTCAAAGAACAGACCGATTCCAGGTGCTGTGAAAATGGCAACGGATTACGAATACAGCGATTATACGCCCTCGGCTTATGAATACTAGCAGAAATTATCTTACGCCTTAAAAAGATTCAGGATTCAATGGCCGTAAGACGGGATCTTACGACTAAGTGCGGGACAGTATCGACGATGGTATAGAGATGAGGCTGTGGAGCTTGACTCAATAGTGACAAATGTGATGAGAGAACTGACGGTGCATCCCGTCCTTGTCATTTTCTTCTTGCCGTTGTACATACATTCAAACAAAAGTATTCAACCACGTTGTTTCCTGTATCAGCCACCGTCACGTCGTCCATTTGCCGCCTCGTTTCCTCTGGTAGCGACCTACCTGCCGTATCATATCCAATCATGCTGCAGTGCTCGTGTTAAAATGACGGCAACTTTGCTGGCGGAAAGGTTGTAGTGAAAGTAACAGTCATAGCAAACAAATGAACAATAAGTCGTCTATTCCCACGAGAAGTAAGCAGGCTACAGAGACACTGAGATGGAAGGTGAGCATCCAAAGTAGATGGTGGTGTAAGGAATCCTTTGCAGAGGTTTTGCCGATTCTTTGCAAACTATTACGATTCTCTCCTTTCCTTTCTTCCTTTCTGTCTAATATTCTCTTCTATTTTAATTTCAACACTTTAAATATTAATTTATTGGTTCTCCTCTTTCTTTCCCACTCATACATACAAACTCTTTCACTTATTTATCATCTTCATATCTCACTGGCTCGCAATGTTCATTTTTGACGTTTTTCGCTGGTTTCGTGCCATTCTCTTCAAGTAGTCGGTTTCTTTCGTCCACTTCATTCGAATTGTGATCTATTCCATCATATAATCACACAGTCGCTTCCACATCGGTTTTAACCCACGTTTGTCTTGACCAACTCAAGCACATTATCAACAAACAATACCGGTTTCAAAGACAACAACAGCGCTTATGGCGATATTCCGCCCAAAAACGACGACTAAAGTGTCAGGCAACTTGAACAACAGCCTGCGGGCGGTCGTTGGAATAAGATCGAGGACCGAAACTCGAGTCACCGTCGTGGCCAATGAATGCCTCATCCAAAGAGCCGTGTACCACGAAATACATGGCATCTTTCGCCTCATGAGGCCCTACAACACCACGGCATCTTCGAGCAGCAGTAGGATCAGAAGCATGTAGTAAATAGAACAAACCGTTTTGATAACCGTTGACCGAATGCTATAACTATGAAAAAGGCAGTTTAAGAAACATGATCAAATGTAGGAGGAAAGACAGCCGAGTAGACAGAAGAACCAAAACCAACAGAACAGCTCCCAATTTATACAACATACTCCTTATCCACTCAGCCCCTATTGCCTCCGCTTAAAGTGACCTTGGCCGCCGCCCTGTTGCCGCGGCTGGCTGCCGTATGCCCGCCGACCACCGCTGTTGCCCGCGCCATTGGCTTTGTTCTTGCCCATGCTGGCCGCCAGCGTCAGATCGACACGCGGCGGCGTCGCAAAGCCAAAGCTCTTGGCCACGGCCGCCAGGTCCAGCTTCAGCACGTCAAACACAGACCGCAGACTGTGGCTGGCGTACGCGTGCAGGTACGCCCGGAAGCCGTCCTTGGCCGACTGGTGCAGATAGTAATTTTGCGCCAGCAGCTTCTCGAGCTGCGCCTGCACATTGCGCACCTTGTTGGTGGGGAACTCGTACTCGACGACTGGCACGCGCGCCTCGCGCAGGTACGCCAGGAAGCCGACCTCGCTCGGCAGCAAGAACAGCAGCGACTTGCCGCGGCCCTGCTTGCCGCGCGCCGTGCGGCCCACGCGGTGCACGTAGGCGCGGCCATCGTCCGGCGGGTCGAACTGCACGATCCAGTCGACGGCGGGGATGTCGAGACCGCGCGCGGCCACGTCGGTGCACAGCAGAATGCCGTGCTCGGCGTTGATAAACTCGAAAAAGGTCGCCGTGCGCTTGGCCTGCTTCTGCTTGCCGTGCAGGTCCAGCACGCCGCCCAGGTCAATGTAGCGCAGCAGGTCGGCGTGGTACTTGACCGAGTTGCACGAGCTGAAAAAGACAATCACCTTCTTCTTGCCCGCCATCTTCTTGAGGAACGACCACAGCAGCAGGAACCGGTTCTGCGACGGGCACACCACGTACCCCTGCTCGAGGCCGTCCACCGTGCTGAACTGCTGCTCCTCGTCGACGTTGAGGTACAGCGGGTTGGCGCGCAGCGACACCTTGGCGAGGTCGTCGATCTTCTGCGTCTGCGTCGCCGAGAACAGCATCGTCTGCCGCTGCTTGGGCAGGATTTGGATGATCTTGCGCAGCTCGTCCTCGAAACCGACCTCCAGAATGCGGTCCGCCTCGTCGATGATCAGGGAGCGCAGGTGCTTGTACAGGAACGGGGTGCTGGAGAGATGGTCCAGCAGACGGCCGGGTGTGGCCACCAGCAGGTTGACACCCTTGCCCAGCTTCTCGGCCTCGGCGCGCTTGTTGGCGCCGCCCATCACGATGCCCGTCGTTTGCGTATGGTGGGCCATGAGCTCCTGTGCAACACCCCAGATTTGCAGGGCCAGCTCTCGCGTCGGCGTGACGATGATGACACCAACGCCGTTGCGCGGCTTGAACTTGAGCGAGTAGAGCATCTCCACTGCCGGGATCAGGAAAGCCAGTGTCTTGCCGGAGCCTGTCTTGGCCGCGCCCAGCAGATCCTTGCCGGCCAGCAGCGGCGGCAGTGCGCGCCGCTGGATCTCGGTCATGGTCTCGAGGCCCATGTCGGCCAGGCCGCGCTTGGTCTTGTCGGAGATGGTGAGGTCGGCAAACGCCGCCGAGCCGTTGGGCGTCGTGGACGCCTCGCCGCCTACGGCCGGGAGTGTGAGGTGCTGCGTGTCGGCGTCGTCGCTGGCCGCCGGCAGTGGTGCCGGGTCGGATGTGCCGTTGTCTTCGTCTTCGTCGTCCTCGGCGTCGGAAGCCTTAGCAGCCTCTTCCACCACATCCTCTTCAGCCTCTTCAACCTCTTCCTGCTCCTCCTGCTCTGCCTCTTCTTCCTCCTCCACAGCCTTCTTCTGCTTCTTCGCCTTCTTGGCCTTCTTCTTCAGTTCCCGCTCCGTTTCACCATTGTCGCTGTTGTCGTCGTCATTGGCCGTGGCTGCTACTGCTGCTGCTAGCTTCGCCTTCTTCAACGCCTTGCGGTCGCTTGTCGCATCGTCGGCCTTCGCTGCCCTCTTTTCGGCCCGCTCGCTGCTGCCGCTCGTCTCTTTGAGCTTTCTTTTCTTGCCGACCTTGTCCGTCATATTGGATGTGTGGTAGTGGAGATGGTTGTGTGGTAGCTGAGAATAGAGAGGAGGGCGCAGAAATGCGGCTGCAAAGGCATCTCCGCAGAAAAAACACTCTCCCAAGCCTACGGCAGAAAAAAAAAATTAAGTGGGGACAGGATCGTTATCGATAAAGGCGGTCAGCATTCTGAAAATAGAGGTGAGGCTAATGCCTCAGGCAGAATCCAACGGCACGAGGCTTGCCAGATAGTTTTCATTAGTGTGGCAAGCACGTGATATGATTTCAACAACACTCCAACCCAACATCAACATATAGCAACTATCGCGTTCCATCATAGTTCTGCGTTGTGTGACAAGGCTGAAGTTCTAATACGGTCTTGCATATTTTTCAGCAAATATATTTGGCCAATTAAGGACTACACCGGCTCTTGTACAAGATGTGTCCGTCTCGACACTAACTCACGAGAAATATTGTCTACATGCTCGACACAGTAATCTGGCCTTGACTCCACTCGACATTGTCCTTTGGGTATTTCCCCTTTGATTTTTCTTCTATTTTCCACTGTTCATATCTCCTTTTCTAATTGAATGCGTCATCCCGTATGAGTATTCCGTCCCCCCCCCTGACCCTGGTGTCTAGTCATCTGCCCAAAATGTGTATGAAAATTCAAGGTTAAAAGGCTCCGTAAACGACGGGGTGAAAGAAAAAAAAAATCAAAAGCACCGTAAAATGTTTGGTCATAATCGTACAAAAATAAAAAATAAAAAGTACGTAAAACAGAAGCCCCTCTACTAGAGAGCCTCTGGAACGGGCTGCTCGTGTTTCGCCGTGGAGCCTTTACCTCGCCACGTGCTCACAGCGTCAATGCCAGCCGGGTAGCGGATTTCTTCGGTGCCGTAGGCTCGCGGTGTCAGTTTGATGAGTGTGTGCAGCGGCACGTTCATCCAGGGACTGCGCTCCTGGTCCTTCTTCATAAAGTAGGCGTAAATGCAGCGGATAACAGCTTGATGGGTAATAATCAAAATGTCCTCGGACCGTTCGAGCTCCATGATGATGGGCTCGAGGCGGATCACAACGTCGCGGTACGACTCGCCGCCGCGGTAGCGGTAGTTGTACTTGTCGGCGTCGCGCGCCTGGAAATCTTCAGGGAACTCGTCCTTAATCTGTTGGTAGGTGTAACCATCGCAGACGCCCGAGTCGAGCTCGTCCAATGCCTTCCACTGTAGCTGGTTGTAGTCTTTGGGGAGATGGCGTGCGGTGGCAATGGTGCGCTTGAGCGTCGACGTCCACACGGTTAGCGGACGGTCGTCACCCACAGACTGGCGCACGAGCTCGGGCAGCTTGAGGGCGTACTGCTCGCCGCGGGGCGAGATCTCGGCGTCGCCGCCGATGCGGCCGCTTAAATTGTACATGCTTTCGCCGTGCCGTGACAGCCAGACCGACCGCGGCCGAATATGGACATTTATGAGGTAGTACACAATGCGGCTCTGGAGGTAGTCGCGAATGCGGCTGATGATCACGCGGCTGCCCGTGTCCATGATCTTGAGATACGTCAGCTCGCCTTCATCGCCGTCGCCATCGATGGTCTTGTAGACTTTTTCATATTTCCGAATACGGTTGCGGAAATCCTGGGCAGCCTCCTCTGGGTCTTGGCCGACATAGTCCGGGCTGGTGGTTTTAACGTCGCGAATGTTGGCCATAATGAGGTCCTCGTCATCACATTTGCTCTCGACAAAAAGCACTTCGATATTGTTGGCCGTGCACAGTTCCAGGATCCAGCGGCGGCGCTCTTTTGTGGAGTTGGTAGCATCGAGAATGCCGACAACGCCGCCGCCGGTCTTCAGCCACTTGAGCATGTCGGCAACGGCGGCCTCGGCAGCGGCACGGCGCAAACGCTCACCCTCGGCATTGCTGGTGTCAAAGAAGTCGGCGGTTGGATGAGCGGCGTCTTTCCGTCGGTAGTTGCCAACGTTGAACGTTTGTGCGGGGATGGAGAGCCACTGGAGATACCGTTGTGCTGTACAGGTCCGTAAGTATTTAATTGGGATTTACAGATCAAGAGGCTCAACAAATAACCAAAAAAAAAAAAAAAAAAAAAATGCAATGGTGTATGCCTGGGTAAGGATTGACATACCTTTCTGGGCGATGAAGCTCTTTCCCCGGGCGGGGAGACCCACCATCACCACGCAGACCTTGAGGTCCTCCACCTGGACACCGTATGAACCACCACGTGCCATGGCTTCTGCCAGATGTTGTGCAGGCCGGAAAGGCGGTGGGGAGGGAGGGAGGAAGAAAAGAAAGGGTGAGCGAAGGAAGTGACCGTTTGGACAACCAAAGACGCGAAAATAAAATAGTAGAAGACGTGAGTCGGAAATCCAATTAAGCTCGGCCAAAAAAAGAAGCCACGAAAAGATCGTTGCTCCAAGGATGGCAGGCACAACCTCGAGTCGATTGCCGTAGATCGAGCTAGCTGGACGAGTCGCAATGCACAGAATGCTTCGCAGCCGATCGGTTTTGCGGGTGATGTCGGGTGCAGTGGGCAAAGACTTGGACGGTTTGGACCAGTTGGCTTGCAGGGCTAGCAAAATGGGGCCACAATCGTCAGGGTATGAAAGCAACGACAGTGGGCAGCTCGCTAGCAGATGTGCCGATGCTAAGCCTGCTCAATAGGCCGAACAGTGGACCGTTGAAAAGGAACAACAGGCGGTAGCAAACCACTCGAAAAGAAGTGGCGAGAGGAAAGAGAAAGTGTCGTGCAAGGGAAAGAGCAAAGGGTAGATTCCAGGAATTTTAACGTGAGCGGATGGATGTTTTGCGGGAAGCTCACGCGAGCTGGCTCCGTGTTGGGCGATCGGGTGGACAGACGACAACTGGGGAAGGAGCGCAGCAGTTGCTCCGTTAAGTTAAATTGCCGATTAGACGGGTGCGGATAGCGACTGATTGTGCGTGGTTGGCGATTTCGATAACGGATTGGCTTTAGGGGGGCTAGGGCGTAAACGGTGACGACAAGGGGAACGAAAAAGGGAGAGAGGGAGGAGAGAAATAGGAACTAGGAAATAGGAAGAGGGAGAAAGATAGAATGCGTATGCTGTGTTGGAGAGAGAAGGTGCAAGAGAAAAAAATATAGAAGGCGTTGACGAAAAAGCTCAGGAGGAAACAGCGAATGACTTTGCGTAGACGTCAAACAGTGCGTGGGCGGTGTGTCTCAGCAGGTCCCTGAACAAAGTGGTAATTAGAAGCCTCGGAGGGAAGGGGCGATCGCAGTGACGAAGTATACGAGGAAGTGGCGGCGGCGAGCCGAGAAGACTACGGACGGCGGAGCTCAAGAATGAAGATGGAAGAAGATGACGATGGAAAGTCAAGAATGTAGAGAAAGAAACAAAGTGCAGAAAGACAACGACATGGGAAAGTAATACTCCGTACACAGGAAGGGCATCCAGCAGCCATCAACCGAGCGACACGGCAAACTAGCCGGCTCTAGCTGTACGCATGATCATGTACTGGCAAGGAAAATAGTAATTGAACAGCTGATACTAGTTATCCAGCTCTCCTTTGTGTTCAACCAACAAGAGGCTCACAAAATGACACAAACAGTTCTAAATGCGCCGTGCATTGATAGGTCCCTTGGCACATTATGGATCGCAGTTGTGACCCGACCGGTGCTTCAGCCGGGCTAGCGGCAGAAGAGACAGCGACAGGATGCGGGGCGGCAAGAACGACCTGCGGAAAGGGACTTCGGTGGATGACTGATGAGGTTGCTTTAAAGCGGGGGCAGGCGCCAGCCCACCGGACCAACTAACTGCCAGCTAGAAGACGTCTCTCAAGTGACCAACATACCGAGGGTCGTCAGTGACAAAATGACCAGGAAAGAAAGTCAACAGCCCCCACAAGCTGGAAAATGGGGGCCGAAGGGTGGAGTGGGTTGCAAGGGGGATTGGCATGGACTTTGTCGGTGGCGACAGACCAATACGATGAACCAAGTAACAAAGTCAGAGCGGGTAGGACGCTATATAAGAGATTCTTGTTTCCTGTTTCACCTCTCGTTGTCCGGCCATATTGCCATCGTGATGTGATGCCTTTGGCGAATTGAGCCATCTCGTTCTTCTCTCTATTATTTCACTCGTTTCTCTATGCAAACACTGTGGATACTCATATTTTTAACTCTCACGTTACCTATTCGATGTCACCCCCGCGTCTGCCAGGTAATACATATTGCCAGTGAGCATTTGGGCAGCATGCAGGAAATATATGCAGGGGGGAATCAGGTGACAAGAAAATTAAATACAAAATATACATCTACACCAAAAGAAACCGGCGAGTTGGCCAAGTGGAAATGTGCAAAGAATAGACCGATGTGTCGATTCAATAGCTACCTAGTCCGTGTCCATTCTGGGAAGGGCACGAGATATTCTGAGGACGTCCTTTCAAGCCGCCCACATGGATTAAATACGCGTGGGACCTGGGCAAACGTTCCTGTGTCACCGTCAGGCTGGTCCTTAATCACGACAATAGTGAACACTACCAACTCGCATTCGAATTCCACAAAAGAAGGACAGGACGACATGTCGGGCATTCTTGTGAGGCTGAGAGGCTGAGTCTCATCTTTTCGTGAACGCGGTCTGGAACAGCCCTAAAGTTGCTTTGTGATACAGCGTGGGGGACAGAAAAGCGGTGACAAGATCGGACTGTCCAGTATGACCGGCAATAAATCCTGTGAAACTGGAAGCGAGGTGACAATGAAGCAAGCCTGAGCAAAACATAAAGACGTACAGCATATAAAGAGGAGGTGATGAGGAAAGGCTACGGCCATTAAAGAAGAAAGGCGTGCGTCAAGGCTATTACGGGGATATGACCTCGTCTGCCGATCTGGTTCTGATCTATTCCGTACAATGGCCTCCACTTATACTTTTCTTTTTCGGCGAATGTGGCCAGGTGAATCAATTTAAGTCGCGATATGTTGACCAACTACTAGGGGAAATTAGATGATAACTACGAAGTACGATGTATGTCAAGCGACCGATATGTCAAAGCTTCCATGGCCCGGCCCGTAAGATACGGCACCAATGTGTGGGGTCACCCGGCAGGCATGTCCTGTGTCGACGATCGAAGCTTAACAGCCGTGAACCAAATCTATTGGGGAATGAGAAGGTGCCCGGTCTGGATTCGTCGGCTTTTTGAGACTCGACCACCGTTCTTTCTGTCATCATGCTTTATTTACCATAGTCTTACATTTTTCGTCTGCGTCATTATGAGCTCATTCTTTGTCCGATTCGACAGGTGAGATTTATAAGATACGCCCCGTTGGTGAAATGAATTGGCCGATGCCGACTCACAATATCGTCTCTGGCACGTTATGCATCGTGCTTTGTTGGAAAAGTCGTTTCAAAAGTCCCAACGACGTCCGCTGGCAAGATCAAATCCTGCGCCAAGATAAGGGCGCGTTAAGATAACAGAGCAATTCTCACGAGGCTGCCATAACGCAAGACTTGTTGGCACCCAAGGGCAATGAAGAACAAAAATGCCCAACAAGATTCTTCAGTTCACGCCGACAAGAAAAACAGCATGTGAAAGCTGGTTTAATATTTCTACCTCCTTCTCTTCCTTTGGCTTCCTAGTACCGTATGGACATCACAACGACCGCCGAGGCCGACGGGTTTCGGAGAGCAGGAAGAAGCGTTCTAGCCCCAGGCAAAATGCACCGAAATTCAATACCGCGTAGCAGACTCGCCACTACGCAAGGCTAAGGTTGGGCCAGTCGGGTCCAATTAATATTCGGACAAAAAACCCACTTTTTTCAACGCGTCTCGCATCAACATAAAACAACAATAAAAACAAAAAAATCAACAACTCCTTTAGTTTTTCTTCTTTTCTTTTTATCTTTTAACTATAGGTCGTTAAAGTAAAGAGTTATTACTTAAAAAAAGGGTATATTATTTAACTCTTTAAGAATATAATTATACTTGTAAGGTCCGGAGGTCAAATTGATGAAATTTATCAAACTTCGTGATGAAAACACGAAAAGGAATCAATGGTTTGATGGTTTGTATACA